>PITA01002413.1:0-162121 GCA_004023965.1 Spilogale gracilis | reverse complement strand
ACTGGACTGGAAGAGATTATGCTGAGTGAAATAAGCCAAGAAGAGAAAGTCAAGTATCACATGGTTTCACTTACTTGCGGTGCATGAGGGGTAACCTGGAGGACAGTGGGAGAAGGAAAGTAAATGGGAACTAGGGTAATCTAGGGAGGGAAATGAAACAACAGAGACTTTGGACACAGAAACAAACTGAGGGACTTGGCGGGAGGGGGGTGGAGGGATAGGAGAGCCTGATGGTGGGTACTGGGGATGCCTAAAGCGTGGAGCACTGGGTGTGGGGAATGGGGAATGAATCTTGGAACACTGGAAAAAAAATTTTTTAGTAACAATAAAAAAAAAAAACCCACAGCATGAAGACTATGATCTCATTTATGGAAACAAAAAAGACCTAATTATAGATGTAATATGATTTCATCTATACATGTATTTATATATATATTTCATATATATGTATATCTTCAAAGGTATCAAAAAACTAAGCAATGGGTTAATCACAGAGGCAAAGCCTAGCTCAGGGGAATAGAAAGGAAAACTCATCATTTTATAACTTCCTATAGTGCTTGAATTTCTCCCATGTGTATTTATTACCAGATAGATAGATAGATAGATAGATATAGATGTAGTTTGTGTTTGTGTATATATCTCCTTATATATACCTATATATATTTACATACATATATAGTGTGTGTGCATATATGTGTATATGTATATATAGGTATATATAAGGAGATATATATATAGTGTGTGTATGTGTTTGTGTGTGCATACATATAAACATACATGTGTGTGTGCCTGTGTCTGTATGTGTGTCTGTGTGTCTGTGTGTGTGTGTATACATATATATAAGGATAGATGCCAAAAAGCTAATAGTGATTACCACTGGCTATTGAAATTGTTCTTTTATCTTTTTATCTCTATTTCCCTATTTTTCTATGGTTAACATGCATTGATTATGGAATTAATATACTTTAATCATTTCAAAAATAACATGGGGAAATATGGTATAATAAGTTGTAGGACATTACAGTACATTTAAATTTTATATGAATTTTTATTTTGTTTTAGCATATATTTAAATATGCACAGAAAAATGACTGCAAGGAAATATAAATAATGGAACTGCCTGTTGATGTGTTTAATGGCTGAGTTTTATTTTCTTCTCCATATTCTCCTTGTTAACTACACATGTTTTATAAATAAATATGAATAAGCATGATTTTTATAATTAAATTTAAAATAAATAAATATATATGTTTTATAAATAAATACAGTGAAAAAAAAGGAACCAACCTAAGTTGATTCAACTTAGGTGTGGAGGAAACACCTAAGAAGACGACTCCTGGCATTAAACGATAAGCGCACATGTCACAGCCTCCTTGGGCACAGCTGACATTCAGCAGAAGTGGAAGGGGACGTACAGAAGCTAAAGAAGTTCCTGTGATGCCTACTCGGAGAGCTCTAGAATCTTGAAACAGGAAGAGATTTCCTGGGTTACTTAGGTAAACCCTTTAGTTGAACTCTGATCTTACAGAGGCTTCTGTTGCTCCAGCTACCAAGGAAATGCTGACCTGGTCCTTCCCTGGTCACTATCGTTAAGGACAGGAAATGAAAGTAGCTAGTGTTGTGCCCTAATGGGACAAGACTGCTCCCGTGAGGCGGTCCAGTTCCCTGGATTATGTCTTCCCATCATTCACTTTTCTGATAATATACAGGAAGTATGAGATGATGAACTCAGTCCCTACCTTTGCCTTCAAACTATGGCTCCATTTCCCCTCCCCAGTACTTGTCTCTACTCAAGAGGAAGCTTCTCTGGGACAGCCTTCTCCCACAACCTAGGACCCAAAGGCAGTGATGATCCAAGTGTCTTCTACAGAGGACCACAGTGCCCATGGCAGCATCTCACACAGCGGTCATGTCCACAACACCCCGGCTGTGCGGAAAACCACTCAACTTCCTTTGTGTCCCAGCTCAGTTCAGACGGGATTGGGACACTCCCCTGTGACCAACCTCACACATTACTCACTCCTGCACAGGTAGGTGGAAGGGAGTTTGCCACCACAGTGTTTCCATGGGCTTTGGCACGCAAGGACATTCCATTAAGCCCAAAGGGCAAACCAGTCCCTTAAGAAATGAGGCAACCAATTTTGAAGGGAACCTATTTGTGTGAGCATAGGACAGTTAAACTGTAAAATCCCAAGAGGATACCAAGTAGGTAATTTTCATTCCCAGATTCTACAGCCCAGGGAGACATTGGCAAGTGGGAGATAGGAAGCAACCATTAAAACAAGAGCTTCTGGGTTGTGACGGGAGAATATCCCAAGTAGTCCTCAGACTGGAAGTTGGTTTCCCTCCAGTAAAGTCATCTGTATTTGTAATATCCCCCCCAATCCCCAAAATGCAAGAAATAAGGAACAAAGAATTTGCATACTGAGAGAATGGAAGGCTTAGTACTCACCTCCTAAATATAATTAGTTCACACAGGTCTGTTTGGTGGCACACGGAAATTGTTATCAGTCCTCAGGGCACATCAGACTCACTGGGCATGAATCTCAAAATTATAGATCAGGAAACCCCAAATATTTTAATTTAACTGGCTTACAACCAGGGATGGGAATTGGTATTTTTTTAAATGATCCCCACAAGTGACTCTAATGAATAGCTGGGATACAGACCACTGTGCTAATGCAACAGAAGGCTTATGGGTGACATCTGTGAATGCAAAAGGAGAGACTGAGCAACTCTGCATGGAGAGGATAACGCCCAAGTTTGGACCCTCTATTCTGCTTCCACCTTGTTGCTCAAGGACTATCTTTCAAGGCTCAGATCAAAATGATCCTACTTCCTATCCATCCAGTAGAACAGATCTCTCTCTTCTCTGTGCATCCCATATGAACCTCTCTTTCAGCATTGGTTATTGTGATTTTCAGTATATATATTACTATAATTGGGCATTTGTTTGTGGCCCCAATAAACAGAGCCCTTTGAGGCTTAGGGTCTCATTCATCCCTAAGAACCTAAGTCAACGTGCAGCCTGGAGATACCACACTTGGTCATAAGATCAGGCTAGCCCCTAACATTTGCAAGGCGCAGGTCAAGAGTTCAAATGGAGGCCCAAATAGCAGGTGTCTCACACCTGTTGAAAAGTTGTGTTAAGCCAGCCTCCTGTTAAAGAAAATATGCTCTTCCTCCTACCTAGAAAAATACACTCTCAACAATCTGGAAGGCCAGGTTCAAGTGCAGACTTCTAGGAGTCCTCAGGAATCTGCACTAGAACTGGGAGACCCAGGGAAAATAGACTCTTGCCGCAGCCCCCAGCCCTTCTCCTTCCCCGGATCAGTTCTTCCTTGCAGTGTGAGAGCCCTCTCACGACCACAAGTGGTTGCCCAGACACCATCTATACCCCCTTCAAGCCTAGCAGTTCACCTCTTGATGCAGTGAGCCCAAGGAAGAATAGACCTGAGAAAGTGGTCCACGCAGGATCTAGAAACAGGTTCTAAGTTATTTGGGCATGAAATTCAAGGTTCAGAGTAACTGTGGGCAGCTGAACAAGGGCCAGAGTGAGGCCCTCCAAAGCTTGGAACTCTGGGTAAGGACCCGCCTTGTGCAAATCCCAGGGCAGTTCTGCTGAAGACTCAACTTCAAGTATCATCACCTCCTCTGGGAAACTTGTGCAGGTTCTCCAAGCTAGGAGCTATCCCTCTCTATTTTCAAAGTACCTTTTGGGTATATCAAACTCTGCATTGAGCCCAGTGTGTTACGATTATCTGTTCCCAGGTCTCAAAAAGGGAGCAGGGACTATCCCTTACTAATCATGGTGGAGCCCGGGCATCCACTGCAGAGCATGGCATAGGGCAAGACATTAGCCAACGGCCAAGGAGTTGTGAATTCATGAAACAAATGATGACAGAAGGAGGGGATACTCACTGGACCCAGACACTAACTCCCTTTACCTCTCCAGTCTCAGAGTTTCACAGGAGACCTTTCGAAGGTAACATAGCAATTAACACTCTGTTCCTACCTATATACAATTTGTGATTTATTACAAACATATCTTCCATGGAGAAATGGAATTACTTCATTTCATACTGGAATTTTAGGTCACAAATGATACTTTTGTTCTCCAAATAAAGTGACCCTCCAAAAAATAAAATGACACTCTGATGTCCTGTTGTCCTGTTGGGGAGAAGAACCTGAAGTGTGAGTGCATGGGGTCATCTCTGAACAAGCCATACAAACAACACCTCTTGTCAACAGGACTTGAACTACACTACTTCTGAATAAGTGAGAAGGGCTCTTTCTCCTCCTCACATCCCTTATTCCCAAGGACATTCTAAGACTGAGTTGATAGAACCACCTAGAAGAAAGCTTTTCCCTCCAGTAGTGAATGCCTCCACCAAATCTCTGGATGATGACAGAAGCAATCTGCAGATGAGATTAGAGTAACTCTCCTACGATAGTATGCCTTTTGGTTCATGCAGCAGTGGCTGAAGCCTTAGTCTGCTGGAATTTTTTTTTCATCCTCTGACGATTCACTCAGGGATGTTCTGATGTTGTGCAACAGGCATATTGTAATGGCCTGCACCCAGGGAGTGGCAGAGGAGGGAGCACAGTGAGTCACAGACCACAACAAAGCCCTTCCTGGCATGTCAGGCTCACTTGGCAACCCCAGAGGATGTAAAATTGACAGCAAGACAAGGAGCATCTTTGTTATTTGTCAACAAATTGCAGTGGCCATTGCAGAGTCTTGGCAACCTGACATGGGGAAGCCTGGAGGGAAGGAATGGGGGAAGAAGTAAATAAGATGATGGAAAACCCCATTCCCCAGATGAACGACTCTGAGACAAGTATGTCAACAAGGATTTTTTTTTGACCCCAGTGACCTATTTATTACGTTCAAGGAAATAGGAGGGTAGTCGTTTAGTGGTAGTGGGACTCTCAGATTTGAATAATCAACTGACCTTGAAATAGACTTTAACATCTGGCTCTATTAACTACCAGCTGTGTGACTTTGGGCAAGTCATATGATATCCAACTGAGCACCTGGTTTCATTTGTCTATAAAATGGGAGTAATACCTATCCAGCACAACTCATGGGTTGTTATAAATATCAAATAAGATAATGGAAGAATCACCATTATGTTTGGTACTAAAAGATGTTATCCAAAAAATCAAATCCAAAGAGACTAGACAGAAGCTGACTTGACTGTATTAGGTTCATAGAAATAAATGCATTTATAAACCAATGTGAAGCCAACAGAATATTCACCAGTTGCTATATATCTATTTCCAACATGAAAAAAATTATAGAAAAATGTCACTTACAGCTTCCCACAAGGGGGCTCAGCATTAGCCCATCTGCACAGTTTCACTCCTGTGATGTAACTAAGCCTTAGGTTCAAATTTTGTTTCAGTCAATATTTACTGAGCTCCTACTGCAAGCCAAGCCCTTTGCTGGTCACCAGGCACACAAATACAACCAAGACAGCCATGTCTCCTGATCGTGATGGAACAGGAGAGACCGAGTAAAGCATTCAGAGTATTCCATGTTACAGATATCTGTATGCAAGGTATGGAGAATGGGAACAAAGGACAGGGACAGCTATTTCTGCTTATGCAGTCAGGAAAGCTCTTCAAAGAAGAGCTGATTCTTGGAGCGCCCGGGTGGCTCAGTTGGTTAAGCGACCGCCTTCTTCTCAGGTCATGATCCCAGAGACCCGGGATTGAGCCCCACATCAGGCTCCCTGCTCAGCGGGAAGCCTGCTTCTCCCTCGCTCCCCCTCTTTGTGTTCCCTCTCTGGCTGGTTTCTCTCTGTCAAGTAAATAAAATCTTTAAAAAAAAAAAAAAAGGAAGAAGAAGAAGAAGAGCTGATTCTTGAACCAGGTCTTAAAAACTAGCTAAGTGAAATACATCAGTCAGAGAAAGATAAATACCATATGATCACTCATATGGAGAATTTAAGAAACAAAACAAACAAGGAGGAAGAGAGAGAGAGAAACCAAGAAACAGAGTCTTAACTATAGAGAACTGATGGTCACCAGAGGGAAGGTGGGAGGGGGGAGGGTCATAAAGAGGTGCTGGGGTTGGGGATTAAGGAGTGCATTTGACATGATGAGCAGTGGGTGATTAAAGTAAAAACTTACAAAAAAAATAATAAATAGAATCAGAAAGAGAGGAGGAGGAGGAAGAGGAGGAGAGGGAGAGAGAGAGAGAGAGAGAGAGAGAGAGAGAGAGAGAGAGAGAGAGAGAAGCTGGCATTTACAAGACAGCTGGCAGCTGGGAGGAAATCCCCAAGCCCGGAAGCTGTGAGATCAAATGCTTGAGTGTTCTTGGGGGTGTGGGAAAATTATCTGACCGCAGAAGGGAAAGGGGCAGTAGTAGAGAAAGGTAAAGGGACAGGCAAGGAGCACATCATGAAAACCCTAGTACAGAACTGACATTTACCCTGTAGGCAGTGGGGATTCAAGAAACATTTTGAACTTGGAGGTGACGTGTTTAGATTTTTACCTTGGAAAAGTCTCTGTTGTGTGTCTGAAATCTGGCATAGAAAGTGAAAAGCCTAGAAGCTAGCAATCCAGCAAAAGATTTCCAGCTTCGAGGCTTTTCTCCTTCCATGCCACAAGACAATCCATTCCATTTTCAAAATATCTCTGTTAAAAAGTTGTTTCTTGCTGAGCTAGAGTCTTCCTATAGTTTCCATATTAGTTCTTCCTCTTTGGGCCATACAAAGCTGGTTATTTGAAGATGAAAATAGAATCTCCCCCAGGCTCTCACTCACGCTCATGCTCACATGATCACTCTTAATTTCTCACTCTCTAATGGAAACATATCAATCACCATCTTCAATCATTCCTTCCAGAGCATGATTTTGAGTCATTTCATCACCCCTGATAGCTCTCCTCTGAGCGGCATTACATGGCTTATTCTAGACCAACACAGAGAAGATCGATGCTTCAGCTTTCAGAGGAACTATCCAGTAACCATGTAACACGGATCTGGAAATGCCTGTCGGATCTCCATCTGTTCACTGGGTCCAGCCCTCCCCCCACCTCAAACTTTTCAGTCTGTGCATCTATGCTTGGCCTTTCCTGGAGTGGGAAGAGTCATCCAACTTTCCTGCTGCTTTGCCTCTGCCTTTCTCCCACTCCATCCTCCACCGCCATCTAGAAAAGGCAGGAAGAGAACTAACATATACTGACACTGGGAGAGGGGCACTTTATGTGACTCATTTCCTAAGTCAAGATAGTAACTTGCTGGGCGCCTGGGTGGCTCAGTTGGTTGGGCGACTGCCTTGGGCTCAGGTCATGATCCTGGAGACCTGGGATCGAGTCCCACATCGGGCTCCCTGCTCGGCGGGAGGCCTGCTTCTCCCTCTCTCACTCCCCCTGCTTGTGTTCCCTCTCTGGCTGTGTTTCTCTCTGTCAAATAAATAAAATCTTTAAAAAAAAAAAAAAAAAAAAAGATAGTAACTTGCTCAAAGGAAATAAATGATGGAATAGGCACTTTTACCCAGGTCTTTCTGGATCCAAAAATTCCCCTCATTGAAATCTAGAGCTGCGCTGTTGAATATAAGAGCCATTTGCTACATCTGGCTGCTGTGCATGTGAAATGTGATTTTTTGAATTGATATGTGATGTAAGGATAAAATTATACACCACATTTTGAAGGCCTAGTTCAAAAAAAGTATGCAAAGTATTTCATTAAAATTTTTATGATGATTACATGCTAAAATGATAACATTCTTGCTACATCCATGTAAATAAAATATATTATTAGAAACAGCTTTACCTGTTTTTTTTCAAATGTGGCTGCTAGAAATTTTTAAGTTATATTTGTGCTTTACATTGTATTTCCTTTGCATTTCACGAATCTAGAATACTAGAAAGAAAAGTCCCAACTCTTTGGAAATTACTATTCTAGAATAAGAGCACATAATTCAGGGATTAGCCATTCATTTAAGTCAGTATCAGATGGGATCAGAACTTCTTGATCAAGGATGAAATCTGAGCTTTGCCTTTCTGTATTCTATTGTTGTTTTCTGTTTTTCTTTTATTTTTCAAACATCCCAGAGGCTGGGCATAATTTATTTATAAAACAAAATAAATTCATATCTCTTGCATCCATAAGTACATGTATATTTTCATATAATGTGTTATAATACGTCACAATATTCCATATAACTTACTATATCTGAATAACACCATGTGTGGTCACATCGGGAATCATCCTTAGCAGGGTGACTAGAGCATTTGAGGAAATCATCCTATATGTGATATTTTTTGTGTTCTGCTAAGTTATTTGGATGCTTTGTAACTTCATCATTGCTGTCATCACATTGCTTTAACTCTCTGGTAAAGACAACTTTGACTTAAAACTCAAAATCCAGGTGAAGGAAAATAAAAGAATATGAAACTATGTGCTTGAGTAAACCTGTTCGTGGTGACTTGACAAACAATCAGGTTCTCTGTGAAACCCACATCACCAACCAAAACCTGAAGGATAAAATGCAAATGCAACAAATGCCAGTCATGGGAGCCTGACTACAGCTTGGGGATCAATCCAAGCTATAATGCAAGCTTTTGAAATGAAAGAAACACAGAATCACCATTATGAAGTCAACATATAATACCAATTATCATAAAAACCTTACATCTATAATTACTTTAAAGTATAAAAAAATGCTTTCACTTCCATAATCTCATTTAATTCCAAATTTACAGATTTAGAAGTTGAGATGTTACAAATCTGGCAGAACCAGCCCAGCAACACAGGCTGACTGTCTCCAATTACGTCAGTTGGGACTTTTTTAATTGCAAAGTTTTAACATTAAAAAATAAGTTTTTGAGGGGCACCTGGGAGGCTCAGGTGGTTAAGTGTCTGTTGATTTCAGCTCAGCTCATGACCTCAGGGTTATGAGATCAAGTCCCACGTCAAGCTCCACACACAGCATAAGATTCTCTCTCTCCCTCTGTGCCTTCTCTCTCATTCCCTCTCCTGCCCCACCCCACCCCTGCTCTTCCCTCCCTCCCTCTCTTAAAAAAAAAAAAGTCAAAAAACAGTGCTGGATTCCAAGAAGCTGGATGAAGTCAATGATATGACCAAGAACTGGACTTTCGCCATCCTTCCCCTCTGCTTGGTGCAAAGTCAACTTCGCCTTAAGACCAGCCTCCTTCATGGCTGCAAGCTGGCTGTCTATAATTCCAAGAACCTTGTCTTTCTTCATCCACATCCAGCAAGAAAGTTTTTGCCACAACACTCCTGGAAAACTCCCTAGATTTGCTCTGACTGGAATAACTTCAGTTACATGCTTCCCAAACCAATCATAAAGGCCAAAGGAAGAGACGCAGGCAGCTTCTGTGGAGCTATATGAAACCCAGTAGGAAAGCAGGAGCTCTTGAGAAGGAAGGAGGAGACAGCAGATGCTGGAGAAGCAAATCAACGAATGCCCACTACTCTATCTAGGGCTTTTCCATTCATGCACAGTGGTAAGGAAGATAAAGAGGAGGTTAGGTGGATGGTAAGCGTAGATGTCCTGATATATTTTGTAGCACTAGAGATGAATTGGAGAGTCTGTGTATATATGGGGATTTTCCTCTTATTAGGTGTGCTAAGCTGAGTAGGCTAAAAGTTACTTAAAAGATTTGCTTCCTAAAGCACTTACTTATCATGTGCTCCTGAAGCCAGAGGAGACCAAAAGACATATGTCAACATTAAAACTTGTCCAACAGTTGTGCAAGAGACAATGCTCTCTCCCTTGCTTTGTATGCATAATTAGAGCTAGGTGGTATCTGGACTAGAGACCACACTAAGAACTTACAGGCTGACTATAGCCTGATACTAGAATCAAATGTCTTATACATTCAGTTACTGCTCACAACGCATTCTAGGAAGTAGGTACACATAATCACCATCCCTAATTTCACAGATGAGGAAACTGAAAATCACAGAAGCTAAGTGATTTATCCAAGCTTACTCTGGATAGAAATCAGCTCCATATCAAAGTCTTAAATATTGCACCTTTCTGTCTTAGGGCAACGAAGACAAACTCTGCTCCTCTGGTTCTCTTAGAGACCTGTGCCTTTTGCAAGCAGGTTCTTGCAAAGCAAAACCCTTCTGGCATCACAACACTCCCCTTATTTTTAAAAGAGTGGGGCATCCAAAGAGCCCCTAGAATTCTTCTTCATAATCCTTTGATGTTTTGACATCTTCAAGAAAGTAGTAGGGTTCTGGGATCCCACTGACCTGTGTTTGAATCCTGACTCTACTACTTACCAGCTGTTTAACTTAACAAGTCAATTAACCTTTGGTTAGCCTCACCGTATCTATCTGTAAGACATAGATATGAATTGGCCTCTGGATTGTGTGAGACATAAACAGGGTCATAGGCTGGCACACAGAAATTAGCTGCTTTTCCCTCCTCTTCCATCAAGGATAGGAAGCTCAGAACACATTTGCAGGGTCTTCTTTTTCAATATGTATTCCTTCCCAGAACTCTTAGTAACCATATCCACCAAAGAGGACAATTTTATTTTAAAGTCTTCACTCTTTCTTGCACAAGTCTTAAAACTCTTTTTCCTATTGTCAGAATGGTAGAGTAAAAAATTAAGGAAACCTGTTTTTTCATTGAACCTCTTGGGCTTGTTTTCCAAAGAGATTCACATGCTGTTTTGTGGAAATAGGACTATAGCCCATTTAAAGGGGGCCTTTTAGAGTGAGAGGAAAGGCCAGTGGCCAATTCAGGCCTTAATGAGTTAGCTTAAGTATGTAAGCTAATTAGTAAATTCAAGTTTCCAGGGCAAGAAGCTAAGATAAAGAGAGGTAGCCAGGTGGTTTAAAAATGCCTCTGGAAAAAGCACATCATTGGGAAATCATGCTGTTGATAGACCTTAATCACTTTCTTTCTGCCAAATTTTGGAGAATAGAAGGTAATTTCATTTTGTTATATTTTGTTTGGCTATGCTTCTCCTGAGCTAAGAGGTGGGAAGAAACTGGGCAGCTAGTTAATCAGATCTGTGAGCATTAGTAACTAGGGAAGCCCCCTGATGTCAAAGGAGAAAACACTTCTAATAAAAGCGTGGCACATGTGGTCCCCCTTTGAGCCGACACACGGTCCACTTGGTGGCAGCTTCCCCAAACTGCAGCCAAGATTGTCTGATAAGGAAAGAACAGATCCTCCCAGAAAGTCTGAGCATCACAGCAAACCCTCAGGAAGAGCATCAGAAGAGCAGAGCTCACACGCTTGTGTTCTAAATGCTGAGTGTTACATGGGGATGAAGTTGGGTCCATATGGCGGGCCTTGGCGGGGAAACACCATGAAAATACATATGCAACGGGGACAGAACTGAAGAGCAGTTTAGAAACTCGCATTCTTCTGGAGAATTTATTAAGTGGGAAATGTGCAATTAAGAAATCTGAATACAAGAGAATAGGCTAGTAAAAAAAGTGCCCATTTTGGAATTCAGTTACTAAACTGAACCATATGAAATTGCCACTTCGTAGGTTAAAAATGGTTGAAAATTGGCAATTTCCTGTGTCTTGATCGAGTATCACTTAAGCATTTTATAAAAGGGAAGATGATGGACACTGATGGACACTTTCTGACTACTATTATGCGTCAGAAACCATGCTAAGTGAAAAAATTCACACATATGAACACATAACATATATATATCTTATTTAATTTAATGGTTATCACAGCTCTTTAAGATCAGTAGTATTATATTCATTTTCAGAAGAGGAGGCTAAGGAGCAGAGAAGAAGAATCAACTTGCTTAAGGTCATACAGAGTTGGGATGGAGACAATCTCTGGGGCCATGTTGCCGAAAACCATGGTCAATTCTCTGCAGCGATCAACCTCCTCCTCGAAACTTCTTCCTCTGGTCTCTCTTTGCTACCTCCTATCTCACCAGCCACATATGAGCCAGAATCTCCTCCTCTTCCCAACCTATAACCATGGCATGGGACCAGGGCTTCAGCCACACTCACTTCTTTATTTATATACTCACTTCCTCAAGTATTGTATTCTGTCCTTAATTTTTTAAATACCAGTTATTTACTGATGACTCTCAAATTTATATCTCCAGGCCCAATCTCTCCTCTGAACTTCAGACTAGCACATCTAACCAATACTTGCCTTCTTCACTTGGAAATTCGATAAGCAACTTGAACCTACCATGTCAAGTATTGAACCCTGAGCTCCACACCCACCCCTCAAAACACTAATCCTTCACCTGCCTTCCTGATCTTGAAAATAACAGTTCTGTGCCTCCATCCACAAAGGCCAAAATAACCAGACAGGAGGTATTTTTTACTCCTCTACTTCTCTCATAACTTACATCTCATCAATCCATAAGCAGATCCTGAAGTTCCTTCTTCTGATTATATGCTGAATTGGAACCCATCTCATGATCCCACTCTACTCTAATCCAAGTCACCATCATCTGTCACTGAACTCTTACAAAAGCCTCCTAATTGGTCTGTTTCCACCTTCATCATTCTATAGTCTGATCTCTTTCTCTGACTGCAGTCAGAGTGATCTTTGTGAAACATAAATTAGGTCATGATGTTCTTCATTCAAAACCCTTCAACAGCTTCTTTCTTTTTATTTAATAAATTAATTTATTTTCAGGTTCCAAGATTCATTGTTTATGCCCCACACCCAGTGCTCCATGCGATACATCCCCTCAGTACCCACCACCAGGCCCACCCATCCCCCCACCTCCTCCCCTCCAAGACCCTCAGTTTGTTTCTGAGTCCAAAGTCTCTTATGTTTCATTTCCCTCCCCAATTTACCCTTCTTCCCATTTCCTATCCTTTTCCTACTGTAGTGGCTTCTTATTGTACTCAGAAAAACAGAGGCCAAAGTCTTCCCCATGGTTCACAAGGATCTGACCCATCACTACTTTTCAAATTTCCTCTGTGATGGCTGAAAACTGCCCCCTCACCACCCTAACTGAGAGGTGGAATCTACAGTCCCTCCCCTTGAATCAGAGTACAGTACGACCAAGAGCATGATGGAAGGGATCTCATGCCAGTTCCAGGGCCAGTCTTTAAGAGGACTAGCAGCTTTGGCTGGCATGCAAGGCATCTGGGATTCCTGAGCCACCATGTTAGAAGTTCAGTGCCCTCAGGTCACCATGCTGTTAGGAACCCAGACAACGTGACAGCAACAAGGCCCTGGGTTGGCACTTCAGTCAATAACTGCAACCGAGATCCTGCAGTCATGGAAGCAAGCCATCTTATTTTCCAGTGCAGTCGAGCCTTCAGATGTCTCCATTCCCAAATGCTATTTGAGTATAACCACATGAGCAACCCTAAGGAAAAAAAACTCTGTCCAGCCCAGTCAACCTAGAGAATGACCATAGATACTAATGACTGTTTTAATCCACTGTTAGTTTGCTACCCAGACATAACCATCTGGAACATCACTTCCTACCATTCTCTCCCTTGTTCTCTCCACTCCAGACACACAGACTACATTCTATCCTCTGACATGCCAGACACATTACTACCTCCAGGTCTTCAGACCTTCTCTCTCTGTATGTGGCATGCACTTCCTTCAGCTATCCACATGGATTCATTCAAGGCTCTGCTCAAACATGAGAGAGAACATCCCTGGTGAATTTACATAAAATAGCACTCCATCACTCTGTCTTTTATCAAGCTTTATTTTTCTTCTAAGTATTTATCACCCCCTAACATATTTTAGACTCATTTATTCTTTGTCTCCTACTAACAAAATGAAAAATTTGCAAAAGCAGTGAAACTGGCCATTTTCATTTGTAGCTCTTTCTCTTTTACCTGAAGCAGTGCCTGGTGTACCCAACGGGTTTAATATACATTGGTTAAACAAAGAAGTGAGATTCCATAGCCCAAGTATCTCCTCTGCATTACACTAGTACGCAGAGGAAAGAAGAGAAGAAGAGAAGAAGATGTGGGGTCAGGGGAGGAGACAGAGGCGATTACACAAAGAAGGTCTATTTCTTCTTTGCAAATCCAAATTTTCCTCCTTCTTTTGGGCCTTTGCTACTGGGCCTATCATAAATTTCTGTCCATTGCCTCGGTTAATCTGAGGGGAAAACATCACTGTGTATAAATGTGAGTTGCTATGTGCATGTCTGCTATATATTCACAGAGACAAATACAGATTCCCAGCAGGTGTTGGAGAGGCAGTTTATGGGAGAGAAAGAGACTGAGAAAGTTCAGCTTCAGGGTCTGTCACCAATGAGACCTCCACAAAGGATGATGTTCTAATACTTTAAGAAAAGTATCAGGGTTCTGGGGTCTCCTGTGTTCAAATTCTGACTTTGCTACTGACTAGCCATTTGACCTTTAACAAACAATGCTTGTGAGCCTCACCTTTTTTATTTGTAAAATATATCCAATATGGCCTAAAAGATAAAAGCACAGGTTTTATAATTCACTGACCGGAGTTCCAGTCCCGGCCCCAACTCTTCCTTAACTACTCAGTTTCTTAGTTTTCTTTTTCGTGAATGGGAATAATACATTTTTAGAAGGCTGGTGTGAGGGTTATACGAGATCAGGAAGGTAAGATAATGGCAGCTAGCATTTATGAAACATTTACTTACCATTATGTTACCTTCCTAATATCATAAAAATCCTTTGTTCTAAGCAACATCAGTTTTATTGGTTCTAATACTATCCCTTGCCCCCAGATCACAGAGCTGACAAGCACAAATGGAGTGGGATTTAAACAAAGGCAGTCTTAACTCCAGAGCCAAGCCCTTAAGTACTCCATTCTGTTGTTTCTCTGGATGCTTAGAGCACTATCTTGCACCTATAACATCCTTTAAAAAAATATATATTTACTATTTTAGCTACTGCTAAGGCCATGTGTCATATCTCGATCCTCTTCACGATCACCATTATCATGTTAATATCTCCTCACTATTTTCTTGTCCATAGGAGAAAATTCCAGATTCCTGCATCTGAAAGAGCCTGAAGTTGACAGTATGTCCCTACCTATTCCGTCCTAAACCCAGAAACAGAGCAGAACTCCCCCGTGACCCTGGACATGAGCCGATGGGTCAGGCGGAGGGCTAAAAGCAGAGCAGCTGCACGGGCGGGCTGGCAGTGGGTCCTCTCAGCTCCAAGGAGTCGACTGGACACGTCTCTTCCCAACTCTTCATTACCTGGAAACTGGCATGATGGGGGTGTTCACACCACAGAAGGCAGCAAACACAAGAAACCAAGGCTTTGTCTTTCCCCACAGAGAGCTGGTCGTTAAACATCTGCCTGCACATCACTGCTTGAAGTCAGGCCTGAGTTTGCATCTTCAGGCAATCAATGGGATCTCAAGAAAGATTTTCCTCACATCTGTCACAGAAATGATAGCTTCCCTACTGGATTGTTGTAAAGAGTAAATAAAGCACTATTAGTAGAGTTCTTAGAAGCACATATGGCACTTAGTAGGCGTTCCCTAAGTGATAGCAGCTATATTCGTTTTATTATTTGCATTGCATTAAAGTAGATGGCAAAGACCATAGTATAAATGAGAACACAGAAGAACCAGTTTAGCAGACCTGGGCTTGACCAAAGTTGGTCTCCAGAAACTATCCTAGTCATATCCCAATTCAAAAGATCTGAACTTAAGTGCTTCCTTCTCTCTGCTCAAGTGATGCATTCTCGTTTGGATTCTCATGTTACAAGCCCCTGCCCGCACCATTCAGCCAGGGTCAGGGTGAACCTGACCTAATTATTAGTGGATAATCAAACCAAATATTGTCTCATTTCCCCATGGCATGATTGCTTCCTGGATGTATTCAAGGTTGGGCCTGCTCCTGATGAGTAACCAGAGAGAAAAATCACAAAGTCACCATCCACTTGTGCTGGAAACTAATTGTTGGCTCCTCTTACCCACTTTGCAGACAGAGAGAGTAGGTAGGTGACTTGCCCTCTAGAAATATGTGGCTCTACATCATAACCTTTTTGTAACATATAAGAGACAAATAATGCAAAGGCTTATTTGACTTAGTGATCCCTTCTACTCAATCACCAAGGCCTACACAACCATCCATCCATTGCTACTGCTGGATTTCAATGAATCAAATTATATACCATAGAAATTTAAAGAATGTAATGACATCATTTATTCTCTAGTGTAACTATTGCATTTTATCGAATTCAACAGTTTCAGATCTTGGTCCTTCTATGGCCTGGCTCATTCTTTCAAAACATTAAGAGCTCTATAAATTGAAGGACACCCAACTGCACTGAATGTTTATAAACTCTCAAGATGCCCAACCCTTTTCACGCTGCAACTCCCTCTTAGAGAGGATCTAAGAAGGGAGAAGTCCCACAGTTTCAGACATCTTTTAAAATTCTTTATTAGGGGTCGCCTGGGTGGCTTAGTGGGTTAAGCATCTGCCCTCAGCTCAGGTCATGATCCCGGGGTCCTGGGATTGAGCCCTGCATTGGGCTCCCTGCTCAGCAGGAAGTCTGCTTCCCCCTCTCTCCCTCCCCCTACTCATGCACACAGGCACATGCTCTCTCTCTAAAATAAATAAAAATCATTAAAAAATAAATAAAATTCTTTATTAATCAAATGTTTATTTTTAAGTAGCTCAGTGTTTTCCAAGTTTTTGTTTTGTTTTTACTATAGAACTCCTTTTGGGCTGGATATCTTAAATCTTAGAGAATGTCCAGCATAAGGCCAATTTGACCAAAGCTAATCTAGTCTATCCTTTCAAGTTTAGAAAGGAAACTGAATCTCCAGGTAAAGATCCAGCTCCCCCACTTCACATTTCGTGCCATTGCCACTCCTTACTGACCCCTTTTAGGATGTAAATAGGATAGGTCCGGGCTGGGTGACTGCCCTGGGGACCTTCTCTAGCCCACCAGTGTATGAACAGGTAGATGATAAAAGAATGGAGTGGATAAAGATGTGAAAGAGTAAAAGAACAGATGAAGAATAAGGACTATTAATGAGTAAGTACAGAAGTACATGAGAAGGTTGTGCCATGATTCAAATAGCAATGGCTTCCCCGAGCAAATGGCGCCATACCTTGTTACCCCTCACAGGCAATGCGTAAGAACATATCCACACCTTCTGCTTTTCTTTCTACAGATAAAGTATGAAGGAGCTTAAATTTAATCCTGACAGTGAAGAGACAAAGAAGAGTGTAAACAGGAGAGGAACACAGTCATACCTTACGTTCTGGAAATACCACTCATGGGAAAAGAGTTTGGTGGGGACTTCCTGTGTGACCCTCCCCACGGGAATTTGGAATAAGCCATTTATTGGTCTTTGCCTCTCCTTCATATTACCAAAACAAGCCATTAGAAAATCTTGAAAAGCAGTGACAGTATTAGAATTATCTTAGCAGTATGGAGTTTACTTCTGCTCCCCCTTTGACTAATCTTCACCTCCTGGCTTGAGACCTAACAGAGGTGGTAGTATTGGAGACATCCACCATTTGACTGACTTTTAGAGGCCTGACAAATGGAAATGAGGACAGTATTGGAGAGCTCTTGGGAAATAAACCCTGGGAGCATGGTTTACTAAAATTGACTGACTAGATCCCTGACTCATCCTTAGTAGATGCCCAATACTGAATCTCAATACTGACAATTTTAAAAGATGATTTTTATGACCTAAAAATAAAAAGTAATTGACAGAAAATGAAAAAAAAAAAGTTATGCTTACTAAGATGTGATGTGGGCTATGTTAGCAACCGACTAGCAAGGCTGTCTGTGCCCTGCACAATGCCTGGCATGGAAGAGGTACTCAACTGGGGCACCTGCATGGCTCAGTTGGTTGAGCACCCAACTCTTGATCTTAGGGCCTTGAGATTGTGCCCTGCAATAGGCTGTGTGCTTAGCACTGAGTCTGCTTGTCCCTTCCCCCCGCCCCTCACTCTGCCCCTCCACTATCTATCTAAAACAAATGAATAAAATCTTAAAAAAAAAAAAAGAGGTACTCAACAAATAATAATTGACAAATCAATGCTGAGTTTATAAAGGAAGTGGATTCACTATGTACTTAGGAAGTGTATACTAAATGCCAACTATGTGCTAGCATAGGTTCTGAATCCTGGGGATACAGCTGTGAATAAACAAAGTCCCAACCTTCATGAAACTTCCATTTAAGTCAGGTGTGACAAAATCCCAGAATGTTAGACTCAGAAACTATCTTAGAGATCTCACAGTTTAGAGAGGGAAATTTTTTTGTTGTTTAGAGAGGGAAATTCAGATCCAAAGAAGAGAAACAAATTCCCCCCTAGGTCACAAAAGAAGCTAGGATTTAAACTCTCATTTCCTGACCATAAATTTAGTGCTTACCCACTCACAGCAGGCTACCTACATTAAAGGTGGTTCCAGAATGTCTGACATGATCTTAAAGAGAAGTCATGGTGCCATAAATCATTGTTAATTCATAGACATAAATACTATGGTCCTGACACCACGTGAGCATCTAAAAATACTTAAGGATCTGAGGTCATGGGACGCCTGGGTGGCTCAGTCATTAAGCGTCTGCCTTCGGCTCAGGTCATGATCCCAGAGACCTGGGATCAAGCCGTACGTTGGACTCCCTGCTCAAGGGGAGTCTGCTTCTCTCTCTCCCTCTGTCTCTCCCTCTCTCTATCTCTCTCTCTCTCTCTACACTCTCTCTCAAATAAATAAATAAAATCTTAAAAAAAAAAGGATCCTCAGGTTTTGGTCAGTATCTCTGACTTACCTGAATAAATTAAGTACTACTACTTTAATAAACTAAACTCAATTTACCAGAGCTCAGGGATTACCAAAACTAGCACAGACAGGCAGACAGAGCACTGCCATTTTTTGTTCTTATCGAAAAGGTGACAAGGAAATAGAAAGTAGATAAGGGCATGGGTTTTGGAATCAAACAGAGTTTTGAATTCCAATTCTGCCCCCTATTAGTTGTATAACCATAGGAAACTCACACTCAACAAGTAAACTTACACTTAATTTCCCCACTTGTAAAACGTATCCTCGTAGAACTTTTATGGGAGTTCTATGAAATAATATATGTAGAATATAATAAGGGCTTAAAAGTGGTCATTTCTTACACCTCCCCACACCTCTTCTCCTGGTTACCTATTTCCCTATTTTAAGACTTGCTAATGAACTAGAAAATGTTCAAACACTTATTTGTATAAAACATAAAAAATATTATAACCTTAAAACGTCTGAGGAAAATGCCCCTAAATTCATGGTGTGCACAACAGGCCGGGAATTTGGATTCTTTCATTTGGTGGAGTTTTCATATTTTCAGCATTAGGTCAGACTTAAATTCCAGGGGGACTACCTCGTCTGATACTTTGGCACTTTCCCTAGTCACAGTTGGAAGCCAGAAGTATAGAAATGAGTAAAATGGAAAAATAATGAAAAACAAAAGTCAATTAAATCTTTCCTTTTCACTTTTTCTTTTTGCTTTAGTAGGATCAGAAAAAAAAAAAAAGCAAATGTGTTTGACTTCTTGGAATCAAGTTTTAGTTCTGCAAATCTTTTTCCCATGCTTTCATTTGGTAGGGATTCGTCCTATCCCTTGCTGACCACATTTTTGAAACCCGAAAGCCCCTTTTGCAGGTAATGTCTTATCAAGACCAATGACACTCATCACTAATTCTCTGGTTACATTCTCTGCAAAGATATATGCATACAGGTCTCACTGGAACTGAGAGAAAATAAAGCTTTTTGTCATGTGCTTCAATGTTGAAACCAACGCCATCATGTGAAAGAGGCAGCCATCTGAATCTACCCTGCCATTAGCATCAGGATGTTTTAACTTCCCTCAAACAGTTTATCTGCAGCTTAATCCCCTTCCCACTTAGCGGAGGAGGCCAGCCTCTCCCATCATTCCAATATCTGCCCCCCCCCCCATCATGCCTGAAGGAAATCACATTTTCTTTTTGGCAGAATCAAAGGCACAGAAGGGATGTTAATGGGGGAGCTGGACCTGTACAAGAATCCCAGCCACTTGCGTGTTCCAGAAAAGGAATTGATACAACTCTGAGAGGGATCCTTGCTCACCGTGGAAGTCACCAGGGGTTCACAGGATATAGTAATAAATCAAAATTTAGGGAAAGTAAAAAATAAAGATACTAACAGCATCAATTGAGGGTCAGGGAGAGGAGGGGTATCCACTAGTGGCTATGCTCTAACTCTGTCTGCCTTGTAAGAGTCTCCTCCCCACCTAGACCTCACTGAGTTGTCTCAGGAAAATGAGGGAGCACTGGACCAGATGGGCTCTAGAGGCCTCCCTGGATCTGATGCTCTGAGAGTGGATGAAACAACACAACGTCCACCGCAGAGCTCTGGGAATCGGGCAGTGCTGACAAGTCAAATGGTGCCAAAAGGCCATCCATGTGGAGATCATCAGTGATAGTGGATGGGCCAAGAAGTAACAGTACACCTCCCCAATCTGCATAACGGCAGGAAAGGAGACCAGGAGGCACCGGAGCCACTCAGAACACGTTGCCATTTTGGAATGTTTCATTCACTATGGAATGCTTTCTCCTTCTTGCTCGAAACAGTTGTCAGAATGCTTAATTGAAAGATTTTTCTAAGCTCAGTCATGAACATAGTTAAATTCCCAGGAGCTAAATTTTGAGAGAAAAAAAATTATTTTTTTTTTAAGTAAGCGCTACACCTAACATGGGGCTTCATGACCCTAAGATCAGGAGTCACATGCTCTATTAATTGAACCAACCAGGCTCCCCCTCCAAAGGAAAAAAATTTTTTAAAGATTTTATTTATTTGACAGAGAGAAACACAGCCAGAGAGGGAACACAAGCACGGGGAGTGAGAGAGGGAGAAGCAGGCTTCTCGCCGAGTAGGGAGCCCGATGTGGGACTCGATCCTGGGACTCCGGGATCATGACCTGAGCCGAAGGCAGACACTTAATGACTGAACCACCCAGGCGCCTCCCAAATTTTTTAAATTACAAATCCAACAAAGAGAGCAGGTAAGGCAGCTCTGGAAGAAAGGGACAGAGCATGAAGCCTCTAGTATGTGCCACACACTAGCACTCACATGTGGAAACCAAGAGGAATGAACACAACCCCCAGTCCCCCACAGATAGCTATACAGGGCAGAAAGTAAAGGCCAGACACCATAAAGCCTGAGGAGGAGGCCATCCCTCCTCTGTGAGGGTTATTAGATTTTACGCAGTATTCAGAGTGGCATCTAATGGACCTAAAAATGGTCATTTTCTGGACCTCTAGCTATGATAAAATCAGTGTGACAAGTAGAAAAATGAAGAATGATTTACAAAGGATAAAATCTTTGGAAGTTGAATTAAACCTCAGTTCTTCCATCTGTAAATTGGGAATAAGGTTACTCCCTGCTCCACGGTAATCGAACTTTTCAATTTAAGGAAGGTTTAGAAAATGCTTATCTGAAATACAGTAAGCTAGTTGACGTGATATGTTTAACACCATGAAAAAACTCAAAGGGGAAAGGAGAAATGATATTGGGGCCCCACTTCCATGAGGACGATGATCAACTCTAATTTCAGAGAGGCTAATTTAATGTTGTATAATTAAGTACCTACAATCTTTCTTCAGGGGCTCATAAAATGCTCCCTGTATAAGATTTTCTCAATAGGATTCCTAAGGCATCTTTGGAGTTAGAAGAGAAATAGAAAAGATATTGTAGTTCTTCATGAATAGGTTAAACCTCATCTAACTCATAGGTTAGACAGAAGCCGCCTCTCTACCCCAGCCATCTCCAGCCAGTTTCAGTTTTAAACTTCATGACCAAGATGAGACCCCACTCCAAGATCATCAAACTCAATGCCAAGTGCAAATACAATGAGTTCCAACGGAACTACATTTATTGAGTCTCAAACCACATGTCAGGCCCAAAGCTGACCTCAATCAGAGCACAGGGTACAGTCCTTTTGCTCACAACTTTAGAGAAGTCAGACATGTAATCAAGGAAAATTCAATATGAAATATTCTACAACAATTCCATCTGGGGCAGTCAAAGGCAGGGTTACAGAAGAGGCACCATTTGGGGGCAGCTGGGTGGCTCAGTCGGTTAAGCATCTGCCTTCAGCTCAGGTCATGATCACAGGGTCCTGGGATTGGGTTCCTGCACTGGGCTTTCTGTTCAGTAGGGAGGCTGCTTCTCCCTCTCCCCCAACCCCTGGCAGCTTGTGCTCGCTCGTTCTCGCTCTATCTCAAATAAATAAATAAAATCTTAAACAAACAAACAACAACAACAAAGAGGTGCCATTTGGGTTACCAAGCAGAGAAGAGAGTGACAATATGTCAAGCCAAAGGAGGATCTTGAGCAAAGACTCACAGAGGTAAAGGGGCATGGGAACCTGTTGAGTTTCTTGCTTGAAAAACCAGTGAATCATCTGGAGACAAAGACTGTGAAGGATGCAACTCAAGATGCGGGCAAGAGCCAAGTTTGTAAAGGGCTACCCTGTGGGCCAAGGCAAGGAGCCTGGCCTTTGTCCAATAACCGCGGGGAGCCCGTGAGAGCTTTCAGACGCTGGAGTGACATAGACTTTAAACAGAGCTCCTTCTGGGGCACTGTGAAGGCAGGGTGCTGGGGAGACACTGAGGGCAAGCAGGCCAGTTAGGAGTGGTACTGCTATTTTTGTGTGGAATATCTATCTGTTCTGAAAACAACAATAGAGGAATAAGTCATGTGGCCTAATCTTTCCACGCAGGCTGCCGTGGGTGCTGTGTAGCAGCGGATGAGTGGGCACACACCTGGTCCCAGAATCAGCACCCAGGACCCAGGGGAAGCCAGCAGCCCAGAGTGGTGGGCTCAGGGGAAGAAAGAGCCAACAAAAACCGCAATTCTACAACTATCAGCTGGAAGACACTGGGAAACTCGGCAAACTTCACAAAGTCAAATTTTCCTCCTATGTCCGACGGGAATCCCAACAGCAAGCTGGCCAGCTCGCCATGAGCTAGAAGCACACCAGGTCCCTGGCAGAGCAGCAGGCCCAGAGCGGCTCTTCTGTGCGTAGCAACCACCAGTATTACAGCGGAAAAGGCTTTGGCCAAGAATATTCTCAGGAAAGATCCATTCACCAAAACAGAGGCTTCTCCTGCTGAGCACCAGTAACCAAAGCAAACAGAGCAGTGGGGACGAACCCAAAGTTATTACCTACACGAGAGGCTCAGCTGTCCCTTTGAAGGAAAGCAAAAACCAGCCTGAGTCTAACAAGCCCATACACCCTGGTCAGAGCTGCCTATTCCCAGCAGCCCTGGGCGCATTCCCGTGTAACCTGGTTTGACAAGCTGCACTGGCCCAGGGCCCAGCTTCCAGTCGGAATCTACCAGGCCCAGAGATTATCTGACAATTTCTTTCTCCCTAGGAGGGTAGTTACGATGCAGAATGGAGACATCGGTATTTGTTTAAAGCACATATGCATCACTCTTTTATTTCCTATCTCACCTACAGGCTAAATTACTTCTTCTAAATAGCAAAAGCACCACCTCATGGCCCAAAGCTCTGAACGGAGTTATCACAATTAGCACAGCTAATTTACCATTCAGGAACAGTTTGGGTTCTAGAATCACAGCTCATGAGCTCAGATACTCCCAGCTCAGACAGGACTGAGACTCCTGCTCCAAACCTCTTGCTGGGAAAGTAAGGGCATTCATGGATAAAGATATTGCTCATTGCCAACTATTATCTCTCCTCCTATCTTTTCTGAATCTCATCCTCTCATTTGCAAACATTCTGGAAACTTCTCAGGCCCCCATTCAGACACCGACTGTCTCCTTCCACCTACCACTGCATGTTGCTCAGAGCAGCCTACACTCACTGCTGCATCTCACCTGGTAGTCACCCTTCATTCTCCGGAAATCTCTTTCTGCATGCCTCATAAGACTGAAAGGTTCTGGGCAAGTCACTAATTTACCTCTGCAAATCCAACAGGGTCTCACCCTAGTTGGCCCATGTCAGTGCTCTCCACTTCAACCACCGGCCCCTCCTGGAAAGCTGTCCCTCTCGGCTCCTTGACACTCCTCCCACTCTCCTGCCCACCCTTCCCGCACCGTGCCCCAGTTCACTTTGGCTGACTCTTCTTCCTCTTCCCATCTCTGGGTGTGGACTTTCTGAGTTCTTTCCCATCGCCCCTTCTTTTTCCATAACCCTCTTCCTAGGAGACACCACAGCTGCCCTGCCTGGTCCCAGATGCTCCCTACTTCCACAAGAATGAAGAATCTTCCTTGACTCTGGTTCAACTCTTTCTCTCCTCAGTCTAAAACAGCATGATTCCCCTCATGGAATCCCCAGAGGACCTGCTTGTCCTACACTGGCCTCAAACACAGCTGTCCATATCCGAACTCTGACTTCCCCATCAAAACCTGCTCATCTGCCAGTGCTTGCTGACTTGGTGGTGGTACCGCCATCCTCTTTCCCAAGGTCAGAGCTCAGGTGCCCTTGACTCCTCCTTCTATCTTATCCCACTTGTACTGAGCTGTATCAGTTCTTTCCCTCCTTCCTAACTGTTCCAGCTCCTGACCGAAAACTCTTGCCCTTCGCTTCATAACCAGTCTTCCCACTTGCTTCTTTTGTCTTTTCAGAATCTCTTCTTTGTCGCTGTCCTTAGAAAGCACAGAGAATATTACTCAGAGCAAAATCCCTCACTGCACTCCCTGCTACACCATCCTTCACACGGCGTCCAACACGCCTCCACGATGTAGTGAAAACACACACAGAGGTCTGCCTCTCCAACTAGACTGTAACTTCCTCAGTAGCTCCGACTGTCCCTTAGTGGTTGAGCGCCTCTACACGTGCGCATGGAGGAATGAATGAATGTTCAGGCTGTCAGCACTCCCAGCCAAGCCAGCCCTGCTCTCCAAAATCAAAACGTCCTTCTCTGATTACTTGAGGATTAAGAGCCCCTTCAGAGCAGTTATGTAAAATTCACCAAAGTATCCCAAAATTTTTAGGAAAGATGACTGCCCTACCGTAACTTTCTACAGCATTGAGCTGCCTCTAACTGGTTATTTATCTGCATCAAAAAAAAAAAAAAAAAAGTCTTATCATTATGTATGGTGGATAACAAAAGTAATCTCACCAAAGTTTTGGTTTTTTGTTTTTTTTTACTTTGATTTAACTTGTTTTATTAGTCAGGGGCCAACCAGAGGAAGGAATCACTCTACTTGATACATACAGAATTCAATTTAAAAAAATTGATTACTTAATAAACCAAATGATGGAGAAATTGAGACATTTCAGCAGATGACGGTGAGTGACCCAGGAAGCAGGAAGCTGCTGCCACTTCCAGGCTAGAACAGCTAAGGCGGGCCCGGGGTCAGTCACCTAGCAGAAGTCTGAGCATTGGCAGGAACAGATTTATCATGAAGCTAATGAGGTTTATGCTTTGGGGCTCCTTGCCCTCCTGGGTCTCTTCCAAGGCTCTAGATCTGATTTGCATTCTTTTTCCTTAAAAGGGCCCTCCAGATTGTATAAGCTTTCATCTTCACAAAGCCTGGATCTTCCACAAGCCATGGAGGAAGTATTACCATTGCTGGAGATGTTGTGCACAGCTTAGATGGGGAGAAATCCCCTACATTTCCCCTTCTCTCCACTTTCCAGTTTCCAGCCAGTACTCTCCAGGGGTCAAATCCAGCCATAGCAACTTGCACGTGAGCCTGGAAAGCACAGACTCAGGGTCAGCCTCCCTATAACCTGGAACAGAGCCAGGGAGGGGCAAGGAGTAGATCTGAGAACAGACAATCTGGGAATTAGGATATCCGCCTCTCTGAGTCACCGCTTGGTACCCAGTATTAAGGCTGAATAAAGGCATATAGAACTTAAGGGCACGACCAGGAAAATGTTAACTGACTCTCCCTCTCCCAAGATG
Source organism: Spilogale gracilis (assembly GCA_004023965.1). Taxonomy (NCBI): domain Eukaryota; kingdom Metazoa; phylum Chordata; class Mammalia; order Carnivora; family Mephitidae; genus Spilogale; species Spilogale gracilis. Next base: position 136,301 of record PITA01002413.1, on the reverse strand, counting down.
TCCTGCAGGATAGTGTACACACAACATAGCGTATCTGCCTTCCACAGGCTCTGAAACTCCATCTTGCTTCATCCTAAAGGCAATCAGATTCAGGAAGGACAAATCACACTAACCAAGCTTACAGAAGCTTGAAGTATAAACCTGAAAACTAATACGTCTATTTATAAGAAGAAATATCCCTGTAATATGGAGTAGCATGTTTGTGCTGACAAAATTAGTTCAACTCTTTTGCTCACTATGTAGCACACAATTACTGACAATTAGGCAATGGGGATACAAATTAATAATACCCAGCCCCACCCCCTAGGGGCCTGGTAACGAATTTATATTAACACCCTACACAAATCTAGACGGGAGAAAGTAAAATCCTTACTGAGCACAAACCCTTGGCCAGTCTAGTTAACATGATTTGAGCACTTCATAGCATTTACCCCTGTCTTAACCACAGAAACAGATCCAGCAGGAAGAGCGTCCATAGTTGTCTGCTTGTCAGAGCACACACTCCTCTGAAGAGAGCCCCCGCCGGCCTCCCTGACATGGTTTTCCTATGTCCCACATGGACCACCACCTCTTCGGAGAGGCACATGAACGTGACACCATTTGTTTGCTTACACTCAGGTTCAACAGACCACGGAGCCATTCGCTTCCATTAGGGTCGGCTTCTGAACCATTCTTGCTCTTTGAGAATCTCATAAAAGCTTCCGACTCTCTTCCCAAAACCCATATACACAGCAATCTGTGTGTACCTTCAGGGGGGTCCTTGGCTGCACTGCCTCCAGGTCTTTTTCTCTAGAGCAGCAATTCTCGACCTCAGCAATACCAGCACTTTGAACTGAGTAATGCTCTGTCGTAGGGATCTGTCCTTTCCATTCTGGGAGGTTTAGCAGCGTCCCGGCCTCTGCATGATATGCAAATAGCCCACCCTCCACCAGCCCTGACAAGCAAAAATGTCTCCAGACAATGTTAAATGTCCCCTGGGGGGTAAAACTGCCCCAGTTGAGAGCTGCCGCTCTAGAGAGACACTGGCTGCCTCAGCTTCTACTCCGTGAACAATGCGCGGAAGGTCCGGCCCTAAAAGGAGCCAGGTCCCCCACGCCTGCTCTGGCGAGACCTGAGGCTATCAGTCAGTTCAATAGACGAGTTCGCCTTAGGAAGAACAATGTTTAAAAGTGCCTGTGTTCTGGTTCCACCAATGTATAAAGTAAGTGCCTACACATGGATCAGGGTTGGGAGGGAACTTAAAAACACGTGGTCAGGTTCTTTATCAGGATGGACAGATTTCAAGCTTATTTTTTGTTTGCTCGTTTCCATTTTGGGGGAAAAGAAAAACCACCACGATTGGTGTGCATGTGTTTACAAAACAGTCTAGGACTATATCCATTAGCCAACAATCTGAAGTCCACCTGAAGCTGCTTAGGGTTGCGAACAATCCGGAGAAGCCCCACATGTTTCTGGCATGGCTGGCATTATTGTCCATCTCTCCTAAAGGACTGGAAACCCACAGCCCATACCAATTCTCAGGCCACCTGCAGACTTTAGTTTTCTTTTTTTTAAAGACTTTATTTCTTGTTTGAGAGAGAGAGAGCACACCAGAGAGGGCAGGGGAAGAGGGAGAAGGAGAAGCAGACTCCCTGCCGAGCAAAGAGCCAGACTTGGGGCTCGATCCCGGACTGTAGGATCACGACCTGAGCCGAAGGCAGATGCTTAACTGGCTGAGCCACCCAGGCACTCCCACCTACAGCCTTTAAAAGATGGCACAGAAATCGTCCTTGTCCCCAGCCCTGCAAACACATGCCGAAGGTTGGTATGGGCCAGACACTGTGCTTTACACGCATCAAACTGTCCAGACCTGACGAGCTAACAAAGTGGGTATTATTGTCTCCACTTTGAAGAGAAAGAACTGAACCTCAGACTGGTTTAGTAGGTTGCTTAGTGTCACACAGCCAGTAAGTGGCATTGCTGGAATTAAGATCTAGCAAAACCAATGCTCTCTTCCTGTCACTGTCATATGTCTGGTCCAGTTGCAAACTTTAGCAAAGATCACTTAAGGCAGGAAGAAGTGGCCTCTGTGACATGTAGGAAAACGAAGACAAACAGCTCGAATCTTTCACCAACATGGGGAAATGCATCAAAAACAGATATTTGACATCAAATCAACATAACTCCTGATTAACATTGTGTGTGTGTGTGTGTGTGTGTGTGTGTGTATTTAGTATTTGAACCCACTTAGAGCATTGTTTGGCTGCCATCTTCCAACTCCCAGAGTCTTCCCATAATGCAGGCAGCCACAGGCGGTGCTGAGGGTAAGGCAGAAGCCCAAGAATCCTGACTTGGAGGGCTCCCCCGCCCCAGCTCCTCAGCAGCAGCTACAAGTCACTGGCTCTGAGCAGGAAAACATTCATTAGCTTTTAGTTACCAGTTCAAACCAGGGACCTCCTCGTTCTGCCCACACAACTCCAGGGGAAGTCTGAAACAGGAACAGAGAGAACAGATTGATGGGGCTAATCCAAAACACAAATAACGTATTTCCTCCCAAATATGAAAACAACACTTGAAGCCAGGGTGTAATAATAGGTTTTCCCAGTATGACTGCTTCCATAGAGAGTTACAAGTGTCCCTTGATTATACTTCTAAGAATACTGAGTCTGGATTTCTTCCTTCCTTTCCTTTTTCTCTTGCTTCCCTTCCTTCCTTCTTTCCTCCTCCAACAGTCACATCCTGACCCCCTCCTTTGCCCTAGCCCCTGTGCTGGGAACTGAGGATACTGAGATGAATGAAACCCAGACCCTGTCTAGTGGGAAGGACTGGCAAATAATCACAAAGGTGTATGACAGGCACTGGCGTAAACAGACTGATGCTACTGCTCCCTCAGAAAGATAAGAAACACTCAAAATAGTGTGGAGAAATCATTCGTTTGTTTGAAATGTTGGAGGTCAGGGTCAAAAGAAAAATCTCGGTAGGTATGATGTTTGTGTACAACCCTGCAAATCTGGGCCTCAAAACTTGTTAGGAAAACATGTCTTTTCGAGCCATAAGGGAATCTTCATCTCAGGAAACAAAAGAGGGTTGCTGGAGGGGAGGAAGGTGGGAGGGATGGGATGGCTGCCTGATGGACATTGGGGACGGACGGTATGTGCTATGGAGAGTGCTGTGAATTGTGAAAGACTGATGAATCACAAACCTGTACCCTGAAACAAAGAATGCAGTCTATGTTAATATAAATAAATAAATAAATAAATAAATAAATAAATAAATAAATAAATAAATGTTAAAAGAAAACATGTCTTTGATGGGATCCTATGGTATGAAATCCTAATAAAAAGAAATGAGAACAAAGCTATTTTCTTTTTCCCTTAGAGAGCAGAGTGGGGAAAGATAAAGACTATGGTTAATGATTGCTGCTTTTCTTATTCATTAAATTCATTAATATTTTTATTGCTTTAATTCTCAAATTACTTTTGAATGATTACCTTAATTTTGCCTGACAACAACCCCATGAGGTAGCTATTATTACTTCCATTGCACTAGTAAGAAAATGGAGGCACAGAGAAATAAATGGCTCTCTTAAGGGCTCACAGTTAGCAGGGAGAATAATGGGCCTCTCATATCAACCTCTGTCTGCCTACAAACCCTGTGTCCTTTCCTCCAGACTGCGACGCCTCCATACATGCGAGGAGTCCTGGGAAAGGAGGAATGGTATTCAACTGCAGTCTCCCAGGCATCACACGTGGAGTGGAAGGTGTGTTTAAGAGGCTGTGGGGTGTTGAGAAGACAGTAAAGTGAGTTTTAATGGAAAAGATTGTTCTACTTATAGCGGCTCCAAAAAAAAAAAGTGAATCACTCTTCAGGCCTGACATGTTTTGAGAGACAGACATGCCTGTAAATTTGGCCAGACTCGTGGGTGCCAGATGATAATTGACAAAGACCCTAGGGCTTGGCGATCAAGCCAGGACTTCCTCATGTTCTTCACTGGGCTCTCCAGGGGCCAAGGGCAGCGCATAATTAAGTCAGATGGTTGCAGAGGGGAAGAGATGGGTCATTTTCTCTATGGAGAGGTTTTCTTCTTGGCAAGATGCAGAATGACACACTTCAGGCAGCAGGAAGATCATTTCCATAAAAGTCGGCAAGGAGGGAGGGAAATCGCACAGTTACTGAAAGACAAACAAAGCCCAAATACCATAAACAGAGTATGGAGTTCCCAACCAGAGGCACAATTATCTCTTACCTCAAACTTGGACAGGACTCAAGCGAGCATTATAAGAGATTTTCTCATGCACATGAGTAATTGCCCCACTCATTAAAATGTTATAGATGAGCCTCACTTGGAAAGCAACAAAGTGTGAATTCCAATGCAGGACCTGGAGGAGGCTTAAAGGGGCCCTGGAAGGTCCTAGCAGAGAATTTCAAGGCAGCCCAACGATCTTCTAGGAGCTAAAACAGTGGCCACAGCAAGAAGAAAGATGCGAAGAAGAAAAGATATCACACATACGAACACCAAGAGATGCCTACTATTTCACTACCTCCTATTTAACGAAAACACAAATCCATAAATAAACACGAGATTATTTATGTCCTTTGCAATGAAGGAAAATGCATTTTTCAATCTCACTCAGTGTTTATTTAACCACTTGGGACTCTTTCTTCTTGGACCAAAGTCAATACCAGTTAAAAAGAACTGATGGGATCAATAATAATGTAATTTAAGGAAAACGTGATTCCCATGACATTTAAAAGCAATGCAGAAGACCACACTGATATCCTTAACCCACAAGTTTTGGGGTGCTATCATCTCATCATAGGTATCTACATGATATTTTCAGGCTGCTGAGCCACCAAAGAAGGGCACAAACATGAACTTCGATCTTAGAAGATCTATTTCAGTAGCTCAACAAGATCATACTGTGAGCTGATCCTGGAATTTAAATAATCATATTTGAATTTTTAACTTTAGGTATCATCCTGAAAAGCACTGTTACTTGGTTGATAATAGTTAGCATTGACCATGATAAGGAAAGAGTAGCATGGATAGTGAGAAACAAGAATTACTGAGTTTAACAGAAGACCTGCTGAACCTGAGATACCCACTGGACATGGCCAGGTGGGGGGACCATCCCAATCCCATAGACATAGACAACTGATTACCAACATTTCAAAGAGCAGCAACAGAAAGAGTACTGTCCAAAATTACAGATGATATAACTCCTTTTCTCTGCTTTCCTATATGAATGTGTTACTGGACTCCTGCTTCTTTGCTGTTATGTGTCCCATTTGTCATCAGATGTATAAGTTTCCTCCTTTGTACCACAGCACAAAGACTTCTGAGTTGGAGCAAGCGACCTCCCCGGAAAATTTTAGGCATGTGACACAGACTCATCTTATCCTGAAAGGGCTAACCAAAGTAATATTATAAAAAGATAACACATCTCCATGGGATCCGGTGGGATAAGGGACATCCATTCAGTTACTTTGTTTAAATGACTGATGATCTTTACCAACAGTGACAACTCACCTGAATATAAACCAAATATACCTATGGCAACCCTTGAAACAGGACAGAATGCCCACAAGTGATCCTTCTAGATCACAGGTAGTTCTATTTTGCTTTTTTTTAATAAACTTTATTCTGATTATAAAGTGATAATGTCCACTGTGTCATGTTCAGCAAATGTAAAAACAACAATAAGAAAACAAAATTACCTTCAACCATACCAGAGATAACCATTTGAAATAATTGCCTGTATTTTCTCCCTGTTGATTTCTACTCATTATAAACATATGTCTTTGGGGGTATATGACGCCATTCTGTATGTACCATTTTATATCTTTTTTTTTCTCCTTAGCATTATATATTGGGTATCATCCCATGATATTAAATATTTTAACAACATTATTTTTACTGGCTAAGTAACACCTTATGACATATCATCACTAATTTAATCAGTTTTCAGCAATGGGAATAGGTTTGTTTCCAGTTTTCTGTTAGTACAAATAACAAAACAAAAAAATTCCCCTATTTAAATCTGGTCAGGCTCCTGACAGGATGGCAGATGCAAAAGGAGTTTTATAAAAAGAATATTTATAAATGCATTGGTGGGTTTAAGGGAAACCAACAAAGACAGTGAGGCAAAAAGGGCTGGAGCCAAGCAACAGTGGGGAAGCCACCACCAGTCAGGCTTAAATAAGCAAAGGGAAGGGGTCCTGGAGCTAACAGAACCCAGTTAGATCTGCAGCAGAAGGAAGAGCCACCTGATAGGTGATATGGCCTCAGGTGAGGAAGGCAGCCATTCCCAAACCCTGTCCCAGCTGGGAAGGAGGCAGCCTACCCTCTCTTTCCACCTGCTCTCTGACTTCCCTGGCTTGCCAACAGCAGAATCCAGTAAGCACACAGAAGGCAAAGGAGCTGGGTTGATGTCCATTGAGTTCAACCTCCCTGGACAGAGAGCAGGGTGGAGAAGGTGTTGGACATAATCAAAGAGACAAACGGAGACTCTCCAGCTCAACAATTTTGCTTATGCCTTTCTAAGTTAGAGCTGTGAAGGTTTAAAAGACAGACTGTGTGGCCAGTACCTCTGACATCTCACTGTCTTGAGTTCCAGATGGCTGCAAGGCAGCCCAGCTCATCTAAGTCTGTTTGTGCCAGGTCTAGGACTGGGTCAAGCACTCCTCCAAGCCTTATTCTGCAGCAGCCTCCGAGGAGTCTTCTAATACTTGGTCCCTGAGCCAGTGCTCACTGGGGAAGCCAGTATAGACATATTCAGGAAGTTCTGGAATTAGGCTGCTTCCCAGGCCAATTATACAATGCATCTGTGGGGCGACCCCCATCACAATTACTACCCAGTTATTAAGTTGACCAAGCTCTAGACTGGGAGCCAAATTTTAGTGCATATTCACTGTTATAGAGTGGAGCCCTTTTCTTAACGCTAGCTAGCAGTCAGCAGCCTTGATGCCCTGCCTAATTTGGGCCACAGCACCATCTTCCTGGAGGCTGGTCCCTCCCTGCTTCCTTTCTAAGCAGTTGGCTGATGTCCTGTCCCAAAATCAACAGACCGCCCATCATCATAACTGTGTCCATGAACTGGTGAAATCACCACTTGCTACAAAGACCATGCTCTGCTACCACGTTGAATACCTTGGGCTGTCAAGTCTAGCCCTGACAGAAGCAAGCTTATATTATTTTTAGGTAATGTGTTTGGGGTCAGTCCTACAGTCTGGTTATGATTCTAGCCATAGCTCAACACAGCCTGAATCTTCTACCCACTGAGGTTCCATTATGTCTGGTAGTCAATTGTGCAATGACTGGTTAAACCCTAAGGTTTAACTAACTGTGAGAAAAGACAGTAAAAATCCAGGTAGTTTGGCTGTTGACTTTTGGCAATGACGTCATCTCCTTTACATGCCCCTAACCCTCAGGTTTAGCAAATGGGGTTTGAAGGTTCTGCTTTAGGACCTGGCAAGTCATTTGGAAAACTGTCTTCCCCACTGCAGAAAAATACTTCATTTCTCTCGTCTGATCTATAGCAATGAACTCTTTTCCTGGTTCCTTGGCTATGAAATATGCCTCCTGTATTATTATAGAAAGATTTGCTTCATTGGGGTCTACATCCTGATTGCCTTTGAAGTCAGTAACATCAGAAGTTAATTCCAAGCAGGTCCTCTAGGTCCTGTGCATGCTTTGGTGCTTTAGAAATTGCATTAGAGGTTAGTTTAAGCTCTTGCAGCCCAACAGATATTGTACTGTGTGCCTCTATTTCTTTGTCTCTTTATTTTCAACAGTACACGTTCAAGTCCTGTCTTTGTTTTGTCAGGTGGGTCCCATTAAAATCTTGTATTAAACTTTTCCTCTTTTGAAGTCCCAGACCTCTTCCATCTGTTTTGTTTTTTTAATGATTTTGTTTAGAATTTTTTCAAAGTTAATGGAAATGTCTGAGGGATGGAAACTCTGGTTAATTGATCTTTCAGTTAACTGAAGGTTACTGTCAACCAGTATTTTTAGATTTTTGTGTCTCATTTCATCTCACTTCAAATATTTCTCCTGTTTGTTTCAGCTATCCATCCTCCATTGACCAAACTGCCAAATTTCTCTCCTTCTTGCATTCTATTTTAGTCCCTTCTGCTCCCCAACCTGTGATTAGAGGCCCAGAAATTTGACTCCAGGGGGACTAGCTGAGGAAGGTAAACTACAGAAGAGAGGCAAACAAGGAAGAACCCCGGAAAGAACATATGCTCAAACCTGTGTATCACACCTGAAAATCACGGACCATATATAAGCATCAGATCTAGAAATACGAGTAAGAGTATGAAGAAACCACAAGAGTTTAAGGCTAAAGACAATGGATCATAGAGAAAGCAAATGGAAATGAGCAAAAAGGACTCCAAAATATCCCTACCAACACTGATAGGTATTTGACCACCCTTACCAGGATGCTTCTCAAAGCTTTACTCGTACAAACAACACAAAACTCAAGCCTGCTCATTGTACTGAGAAATATCACTTGCTTCTGCAACTGTATATAATTTATCTAGAAAATGCCAATTCCAGCATCTCTGCTTAAAAAGAAATGTTAAACCATACATAAAATAAACTTTTGGTAAGTTCCTAAGCAGATGAAGCAGTGACTTAGAACTAGTTCCAGCATTTGAAGGTTGGAGGCATGGGTAGTTAAACTCAATTCCTGACAATAATTTACTGAGTTCAGTGGGACCCCTGAATCAATACGAAACATGAATCAAAGTAAATCCTACCCTAAATTTGGAACAAAGCAATTTAAAAATAGTGATCTTAAGTTCACATTGTCCAGGAGATGCTTAAAGTATTATGGAGGAACAGTCCAAGTATGGGGGAATGAAATGGGGGAATGGATATTCAGTTCCAACTCCAGAGAGAGAGAGAGAGAGAGAGAGAGAGAGAGAAGTTTAATAAAAGGAATTTTAAAACTTCACTGTGAACAGAACAGAGATAATCCAGCCATCAAAGGGAAAAAAAAAAGTTGTGGGTAGAAAGACAAAAGCAAACTTCATGAAGACATTCAAGATCAACAAGATAAAAGGGAGGAGAGGGTGGGTTAAATAGGTAATGGGGAATAAAGAGTTCCCTTGCTGTGATGAGCACCTGAGTGACAGGTGGGTGACATATGGAAGCATGGAATCACTATATTGTACACCTGAAACCAGTACAACACTGTGTAATTAAACTGGAATTTAAATAAAATTTTTTTTAAAAAAGGAAGATAAAATGACTGTGAATTCAAATGGTACTGACCAGCAGGGGTGAAACTAACCAATCTGGGACATGTTGGAGGAAAATCCAGATGAAACCAGAATGATTTCCTAAGCAACTTCAGTGCAGAGGAATTAAATGCATATTGAACCTCTGGGTTCTTTGAAGTATATTGGTTGTATTCTGTATTTATGAACTGTCCTTATTTCAGAATGAGGGTTAAGTCATTGTCAATAAGTCTTTCTGTCTTCTTCATAAAGCCCTCCCTCTGAATATCATTTATATACAAACACTTGAACAGGACACACCTGGCTATGATCATCAAGATTCTGGTGCTCAGGAAAGAACCAAACCAGCTAAAGAACACTCATTATAAAACACTCTCTTAAGACTCTTCTTTTCAAGTTAGTTAAACAAACTGTTTCAAGAGGGAAAATCAAGTGGGATAAACACCCCTTCTTTCAGATCCTATGAGCCATTAGAAGATCACATTCTGTCCTCTGTTCTTTCTAGATTGCTGGGAAATACAACCAGATTATCTTGGTCTTGACCAATATATGTACCCTGTGTGTGCTTATCCACAAACTTGGGCATAGTGTGCCCATGCGTTTACATCCCAGTTAATTGTCTGAGCTCCATCTGCACTGGTTAGTATTAGCTCCAGCATCTACCATCCTGGGGACCCAGACCCATCATTCCCTTTCCTTCCCAGAGATCAACCCCAAGGAATTGGGCAATCTTTTCACGGAAACACACCAAGAAACACTCAAAATAACATTATATTCCTTATTTGTAGACAGTCTTGGGAGGGAGGCTACCTCCTTCTAAGTAATATTCCCCCAGTAATTCCAATAGCAACCTTTCTAGAGGACTACTCTAAATGACTCACTGGGGGGGGGGGGGAGCACAAACATAATCTCTTGAAAAACCTCCTTTAAATACAACTCTGATTATGTCACTCAGCTTTAAAGGCTTCAGTGCCTCCCATTGGTGTAGAGAATACAGTTCAAGATATTAGCTTGATATCCTGTATCTTTCTTTTCAATGACAGGTTCGGCCACTCACACATGGAACCAAAGAAATCTTCAGTTGAAGCATGCTGAACTTCTTGCAGGGCCTCGGGGAAGGAGAGACTTTCTCGTGCTTCTGTGTTTTTCTACTCGGTGTTCCTTCTTAATAAAAATGCCTCACTACCAACTTCTACACCTCTACCACCATTTTCTGCTTCTTCTCCAAGTGGAAATAACTATTCATCCCTCAAGGCTGAGCTAAGTATCAGCTTAGGAATTGTTCCCCGGTCACTGGAGGCAGAGTCTTCATGATATACAACTATTACACAATTCAGCCTCATATTTATTCTACTTATAGTAAGCACCACTAGGTTTTAATATTGTGTAACTCAAGTCCAGGGGAATGCCTGCTCCAAAGACTATGTTCCGTTTGTATTTGGGGAAGTGAAAGGATTCTGGAAATTATGACACGTGAAAAAGAAGTAAAGAAAGCGGGCCCGAAGAAAACTCACAGAAGACATCAAAGCTGTTAATAACACAAACAATAACCACAGGTAGGTTAACTATCTGGGTGTCTGGTATGTGTTATGCACCTTAATAGCTATTTCAGAAACACTTAATTCCCTACAAGTTGTCTGTGAAAGAGATGTTTATCATCCTCATCTCCATCTCAAATAGGTGGGGGAAACTACTCAAAATCACAGAGCTTGGGGTGCCTGGGTGGCTTAGCCTAGCCATTACGCTGCTGCCTTCAGCTCAGGTCATGATCCCTGAGTCCTGAGACTGAGCCTCCCATCAGGCTCCTTGCTCAGCCTGAAGCCTGTCTCTCCCTCTTCCACTCCCTTGCTGTGTTCCCTCTCTCACTGTATCTCTGTCAAAAAAATAAATAAAATCTTAAAAAAAAAACAAAACACACACACATAGCTTATCAGTTGCATGGCTAGCATTCAAAGCTGGGTGCCTACTGCCTAAGTTCAGGTCCTTCACACTGTAGCAGCCTGACCCACATCCTCACTTTAAGATCACTGGTCTCGGCCTTTTTGTTCTGCTTTGCAATTAGCTAGCTATGTGGTGGTAGATAAGTCATTTCCCCTTTACCAGGCTCTCTTCACCACTCCTTTCCTAAAACCCTCTCTTACCCTAGAAAGCCAATCTACAACAACTTTTACTTCTTCTACCTCCTGAATGTATATCAAATCCGACCAGTCTTCTCCATCTCCATTACCGAAACCCTAGTCCTCTTACCTGAACTTGCACAGTAAACTCTTCATTCATCACTGGTGTGCACACCCACTCAGAGTGGCCTCTAATCCAAGAACTGGGCTACAGCCAGATTGAGTCCTCAAAACACAAGCTTGTCATGGCCCCCGATTTGTCCTTCCAATGAAGACCAACTCCTTACCATGGCACACAAGATCCCTGACCCCTACTCTAACTTCATCCCACCCCACTCCACCCCAACTATTTTCTGAGCTCCAGTCTTTCATTTTCTCAAACTCCTGACCTCCCTATTCATCGCCTTTGCAGGTGTTGTTCCTCAGCCTAAGAGGCTCCTCCCTGCCCCCCCCCAACTCTTCTGACCATCTCAGGGATTATTTCACTGGGCCTTTCCCTTTCCCTCTGATCCCCAGATCAGACAGGCCCACATCACACTTCCTCATTGTCCACTCTTTTCCTCCATGGCATGCATCAATGTGTTGATCAATGACACAATGTAAGCAGGATCTGTCTGTCTCCCTCACAGGCTGTAACCTCTAAGATGGCAATGTCCAAGTCTATTTTTGTTCCTGTGTCCCCAGAACATGGCATGGAGCATGCCAAAGATTAAGTGCACAACAGAAGTTTGTTAACTGAATGTTGAAAAAAAAAAGTATGTCAGTTTCCTCACCGGAACAATGAGAAAATTCAACCATGTGATCTCTAAGGTACCTCCAGGCAGGATGGCCAACTCCTTAGGACACTACATCACACTCTTTGCTGCTCTGGAGAAGAAAGTGCTTTCCAATAGGAGAGCAGCCCAGCAATGGAATAATTCCCCACAGAGTAATGAGGCTAATCAATTAAGGTACTTGACCCTTTGCCAGGGATGCTGATAATTCCTGTGTCCAGTGAGAAAGAGAGTAAATGGCCTCAACCTCCCTTTTAACCCAGAGTCTGTGACTTTGTACCTATGTGAAACAAACAGACTCAATTCTAAATCCCAGGCAATTAAACAGTAAGCTCTTTAAGATTAAATAGTAAAATCATTTCACCAACCAGGTGATTAAATAATAAGATATTTTATACAAGATCCTCACACCTTAAAATGAGGGTCTTAACCTCACAGGGAACTGACACATTCTATTTTAGTATATAATAAACCACCTTGGGCACTTGGTAAGAACACAAATTCTCAGACTCCCAATGTACAGATTTTGAATCAGCAAGTCTGGCTATTTTTAATAAGAGTGTCCAGGTGAACCAGGTGAGTTAGAAAATTCTTGCATAATGAAAAGAGCCCTGAGACTGAAGTCAGAAGACCAGGGTTCCAACCAGAGTTGAGGGCTAGTTAGCTGCAGGACCCTGGAGAGCTGTGACCTCTCTAAGTCCCATGACTTTAGCATCATCTTGGAAAGAGAAGCAATATTTTTCAATGGCCTACCAGGAGTTGACATAGAAGCTGATTTAATGACAGCATATGCACCCTACTGATCCTAATCTCACTACCACTGCAAAGGATTCTAAAGCCCTTGTCTCAAAAGATTACAATGAATCCATTTAATGTTTGGCTCCCTTCAGATAATGGAGGCATATTTTACTTCCCTCAAAAATTATGAGAATTTTGGCAAAGATAAACTCAGCCACCTCAGTGACCAACTGTCAAAACAAGGTTTCGGGAATTCAAAAGCTTCTCCCCACAAATGAGCCTCTCAGAACAGATGTGGGATTATAAATGACATCCATTTAAGGTAAAACCTTCCTTTCTTTTCCCTTCCAGTCACTATTTGTTCAAGAAGTCTATCACCGTTGGGAAATGCATTTAAGAAAATTTCTTAAAGTAGGAATGCAAGAGCCTATCAAAGTTATCTTACTCTGCTTCTATTCTGGAAATTTGTACATTTGATACATTTTGGGACATAGAAAGGGAGTGAGAGTTAGCATTTTTCGTGAAAAGCCGAGGCATTGGGAGGGGCACCTGGGTAGCATAGTTGGTTAGGGGTTTGACTCTTAGTTTTGGCTCAGGTCATGATCCCAGAGCCCTGAGATCAAGCCCCACAGCAGGCTACATGCTCAGTACAGACTTGGCTTGTCCCTCTCCCTCTACTCCTCCCTCTGCTTGCATGCACACACTATCTCTTCCTCTCAAATAAATAAATAAAACCTCAGGAAGGGAGGGAGGGAGGGAAGAGAAAAGGGTGGCAGGGAGAGAGGGAAGGAGGGAGGGAGGAAGGGAGAAAGGGAGGGAGGGAGGGAGGAAGGGACGGAGGGATAAAGGGAGGGATAAAAGCCTAGGCACTGGGAATTCAAACCTATTTATCAGAGTATACAGACTTAGCTAAGTTTCATTCATTCCTTCATTAACTTCCAGACAAGCGGCGGCTTCTGTAGATGGAGAAGTGATGTTGACATGGTCCTGGCCTTCAAGGAGCTTATACTCTAGCACAGCTTCATTCCATGAAACTCTGTGCAATAACAGAAATATTCAATATGTGCCTTCTCCAACACAGTAGCCACTAGCCAGATGCAGCTATTGAACATTTGAAATGTGACTGGGGAACAGAAATTTTATTTCATTTTAATTAATCTATATTAAAGTTAAAGAGCCACACACAGCTGGTTCTAAAATAAAGATAGGTATTAGAAAAAGAAAAAGAAGAAGAGAAAGAAAGGAGAAGGAGGAAGAAGGTGATAGAATAGGGTAGGCTGAGTATGATTATCAGTGTATATAATAGGAGGCAGATAATAAATAAGCTATTTATTTATTATCAACAATGTGATGACTAACTTTACACTGAAATATTTGAGGGTCAAAGTGAAGGTGTTTAGGAAAAGATGCAGAGTGAAGATTTCATTTGAAGGGTGAGAAATAGGGAAAAGGGAGAAGAAGCCTTTGGAATAGAAGTCACAACCTCAGGGAAGCTTGAAATCACACAGTGGGTTTTTAGGATAATGGTTTGGTTTGGTTGTAGCACCAGAGACTTGAAAAGGAGGGTGTGGGGAGGGAGGGCTAACCATGGGACATGAGCAGGTGCGGCCAAATCACAAAGGGCCTGATGCAGTTTTGAGGACTCTGGGTTTTGTCCATAAGCAAACATTTCTCTTGGGTATACTCTAAAGCTTTCCAGCGGTGGCTGATATGCTGTTGCTTATTTGTTTTCCCAGGGATGGGACGAGAGCTGGTGTTTTCATTGTCTTTGACTTCCTGCTTCAGCTTCATGCTGTATTTTCTCATTGCACAATATTTTGGGTTTCTATTTTCATAATGCCCCAGAAAAACACAAATACCAAAGTTAGGCTTAATTCAGCGCAGTCTCTTCACTCATTACAACTATTTCAACCTAAATGCTTCTGGGCTACAGACTAGCTTCATTTTTCCAGTAGGCATTATCGTGCTTGCAGACCTACCAGGAGCCACCGAGAAGGCTCTAGCTGCTGGAAAATAAACAAGTGTTCCAGCTCCTTGCAATGTGTAGAAATGAAGGAAATGTATGCATGGCTCAGTCAAAAACAGCCCAACTCCAGAAGGACCTGGGAAAGTAAGGGAACAGGACAATGGTCTAGGATCCACGGAAGCACTGAGGTCAGGAAGACTCGATGGTCACTATCAGTGACCGTTTAGAGCAGACTGAAACACTGTTATTTATTAATTACAGGGAGGGGGAACCCCAACCTTTATCAAGCATCAACTCGGTATCAAAGCAGTATGCTGAGCACTTTGTCTACAGTATCCCATGGAGTCCTCATTACACTCTGCAAGCAAGTCTTCTTCTCCCTTGTCCACATATAGGTCAGGTGAAGCTCAGAAACACTGTAGAACACGTTATAGCCCATAGTCACAAAGCCTGTGACCAATGGTGTCCCGCTCAAAGCCAGGGTAGGCGAGGTGAGACTTCCGCTCCTGACATGCGCTGCTGTAACATAACTAGTGTGGAAAGTCAGATAGCCCCCGACCTCCTCCACCAACCCTGACCAGTGATCATGGCTAAATCCCTCAACACTTCAGCCTCTGGTTATTTCACCCATAACATGGGGATAATGAGATCACTGCTCTAATTCTTAAAGACAGAAAAAAGAGTTTGGTGTTTTTTAATATTTTATTTATTTATGTGATAGAGAGAGACAGCGAGAGAGGGAACACAAGTAGGGGGAGTGGAAGAGGGAGAATCAGGCTTCCTGCTGAGCAGGGAGTCCAATGTGGGACTCGATCCCAGGACCCAGGGATCATGACCTGAGCCAAAAGCAGACACTTAACGACACCCAGGCGCCCTCAGGAAAAAAAAAAAAAAAGTTTTGAAAATTTACTTTTAAGTGGGAGGTATTTGGAAGCCACTCCATCATCAGACCAACACATGCCAAGTACCTACGATGAACAGAGCCCTCAGCTAAGACCTACAGGTATTTAAAGAATATTAAGACCTCAAGAAATTTTCCACTTAGCAGTTAAAAATTACAATGTTTATAACATGCCACTTACCCAGACAGGAATAATACTCATTCCCAGACTTCAGCGAAGCGGGAAGGGGTACATCTGAGCTGTCCACTCCAGGCACCAGGCTCTTTAAGGTTTTAGGCAGAGGAGCATAACAAGTACAGGGACCTGTATACCTGTGCCCTCCATTTAACCTCCTTGCTAAGTTAATCACACTCTCCAATCTTTCTGCAAAATATGTGGATGGACACCCAAAGCACACAGAACAGGCAGCGGGTTACTCCCCCAAACATTCCACCAGTCTGCTGTTGGCTTACAAAGAGTCATTTGGATTGACATCCAAGTGCGTTTATGCCAATTGTGCTTACCAGTAAAATGACATAACTTAATTATTTTTGGAATCTAATAAAATATGAATACATAGTTGCTTTTACAAAAAATAATTCAAATACTTTGAAAAGACTCAATAAGGCTGAGTCACTAAGTAAATGGCTTTGGAAATAGGTGCTGGTGAGATGACAATAATTGGGGTAAAAATCATAAAAGTCTAGAAAGATTTTATGTCCAAGATGCTTCACAAATGTTTTTCCGTTCTAACTGCATGTTAAAGAAAGCAGAGGCGCAATTGTAGATTGGGCATTATGGCTGTGATTTATGGAAGACAAATGACTGATCAAGAGCTCTGGCCTAACATCAAAAGACTGGCAAAGGCAGAGACGTGCATGTCATCTACGTTAAAATGAAATGTTTATGGTATACGTAGATCATCTTAACTCTGCTTTAACTGACTTTTCAAAAATACCAACCAACTACTGGTCTCAATCATATCTGATAAGAGGACTTCCACTGCATTACAAGAGCAGAATTGGTTTGGTTTGGTTTGGTTTGGGGTTAAAGTTTTATGAAGATCACAAGACATCTGTTGAGTACAGCCAAGCTTAGGCTCTGAAATGAGCTACATTAGTTGCTGGATTACGGGACATATCATAGGTCCCCAAAGCCTTTGCACGGGACTGGAGAGACCCCCACCCAGATGGGCTGCAGGGAGATCACAGTGTCTGCACGGCTGTGCTCTGCCGGTCTAGATGCTCTTCCGTGTCAGCTCCTTGGTTGACATTGATTGTGTCTCTCACGTGATTTGACCTACGTTAGAGGAGTCTTTTATGATCTCTAGGACTCTCATTTCTAAGTCTTACTGCTAACACTCTTGATCAAATTATGGAGTCTTAACAATTGATTTCTATGATGGCAGCAGTTCCTTCTAAATTGCTATAAAAAAAAAAAAGTGCTGGCAGTAGGTCTCACCCCAAAGTGGCCCCTAATGAGCAATGAATGAATGGTTTCTACTTGGCAGATATTAAACTATTCCACAGATTTTCATATCCACGTATATCTAAGGACGACTTACTGATTACTTTCTAGGCTATGAAAGATTGGTAAAATTGAGTTTAAAAATCTAATACATTGCTAAAATGTACTGAACTCTTCGATTCAGTGGTTACCAAAGAAGTCTGATTATTTCTACAAAACACAAAGCTCTTACTGTATGTGCACAATCCCCAATAGCTGGAATTCTAGCAATTTTCAGAAAGAATGCATTGTTCCTGGAGCTTTATCAGTGGGGTCTTAGGTTAAATGTGGTCTTGAGTTGCCTCTGCTCTTGTTTTAACCAAGAGATGTACAAAACTGCTATTGGGTTTTAGTCCTGCTATTTGGTTCCTAAGACACCAACTGCCCATTTTGACGATTTTTATGAAGTTTTTACCGTTGATGTCAAGCCAAGTTTTGAGAACCACTGCTCAGTTTGTTAATCAGAATGGCTTCATGAAGCGAGAGCCAGCTCTGTGTCTCTTTGACCTGAGAATTCTATATTCTTGTTCCTTATAGAGTAACTGCCATCTCTCTGCCCTCATCTGTGCTCTCCACACTGCGGACGATGTGCGGGAGCTTAATCCCCTTTTGCCTCCTACTCAGAGTCCAAATTGAAAAAGATTCCTATTTACAGCTCTGTAATATTTCCTGGGTCACACCATTATACGTAATAGTGCCATGGCCCATATTTCATGGTTCATGTGTATATAAACAAAAACTGCAATAGCCTGTAAAATATTAAATGGGATTAATTTTACTGCTATCTTTTTATAGATAGATTTTCTTACTGAGACAGCACAATCAATCCTCTCCATGTCTTTGGTGTCCCTTGACCTGAGGGAGACGCCCATTAAACTACCAGATTTGATCATTTCATCCCCCTGCTACAAACAGAAACAGATTAAGTAATGTATCTTACATGTATATCTGCTATGAGCAGAGTAAAACATAAGGGTTTTTCATTGTTGTTGCTGCTGAATATCAGTACACCTCCACCATCATGTAAACCCAAGCAAATATTCTCCCCTTACTTTACCCCCCACTCCCTTATATACAGTCTTTAGTTTTAATAAGATTGAACTGCTCCTAGCACCTGATTTTAAGATGTCCTGCCTTGCTTTTGGTGATCCATCAGACTGCCCTTTCCTCTGTTGTGTATGGGCTCCCTTCCTACCAAGGTCAGTCCTAAGCCTGCCTTCTATAAGAAACTCATCCAAATTGTTGTAAGCCAGAAGCAGTGTTTATCGCCAAATCCCAGTGATGCATCATCCCCAACAAGTCCCTTAAACTCTGCACATTCAGCCTGGCATCTCAAGTTGTCGCCTCTGCCCTTGGGAGCTCAAACTTCTTTTTTTTTTTTCTGCCCATGTTTTTGTTTAGATTTCAGTTTGTTAGTATGCACATATCTTTGTTCCTTTTTATTTTTCTTATTTTATTTATTTTTTAAGTAAGCCCTACATCCAACATGGGGCTTAAACTCTCAACCCTGAGATTAAGAGCTGCATACTCTATTGACTGAACCAGTCAGGTGTCCCTTCCCAGCTCCCCAAAAGAGCTTCTTGATGACAGGATTTGTGTGGTGGTCCACTTCTATTCCCACTCTCATTTCTGCCCCTGGGCCTTGCAAGTAGTAGGAAGTCAGTGAATGAGAAGATGAATGACGTATATGAATAAATAAATCAATCAATCCAACAAATGTCTCATCAATGGTTCTCTCCTACTACAGCTTCATTTCTTGACCTTTATTCTTAGATGAACTGGCCTTGCTAAGAGTATCCTAGGCTGGGCTCAGCAGATTAGCGGGGAGACTCTCTCCTGCTTTTGAGGCAGAAGAGTACAGTCTGGTTGTAGGGGCAGAGCTAGAACAGAACAAGCTGTGCCAAGGAAATCCTTCCCACCTACACCTGCGAAGGAAGAAAGGCAGACTTTACCCAACCAAGGTCCTCACCCTCACACAGGATGACTGTATAATCTGTATTCCAAATTTCTGAGGGGGGGGCAAAAATGTATGTTAATGATTCTTCTGGGACAACAGGTATGACCCATGACAGTCCCAAGCAAAAAGACAAAATATCACCCCACCCTTGGATGTGTTTCATCACCTATTAAGTTCGGATAATAATGCTAACTCAGATTTTTCCACAAGACAGAAGGTGGCCATGGAAGCAAAGCCCCCAGGGTGACGTCTGGCACACCAATGGCAGTAAGTAAAGAACCGCTCCCTCCCCCCCTGCCCAAGAAAAGCACTCTATCTTACGTAACACTTTTTATATCCACCGACCTATGTAATTCACCCAGTGAATCTATGTGGTAACCAAGGTAGACACCCTCATCTCCTTTTACTGAGAAGCATGCCAACACACAAGCCAAATGTGTCTCCAATAGAAGCTCAGCTCATTCTCGTGATGCAGCCAGGACTTAAACGCAGATGCATCTGTCTCCAAACTGAAGCTCTTTCTCCTGCAGCCCCCAGGCTTTACGGGGTTCACAAATAAGACTTTAAATCTGACCGGACACCTTGGGACAGGTGGCTGAAATCATGGAACGTGGCAAGAGGGCTCAGAAAAGGACAACTGGAAGTCTACACTGTTCTCAGTCCTAGGGGAGGCAAAGAGTCCAGCCTGGAAACACGAGTTTTATCAGCCGCATCCTTTCCAGAAGGAGACAATTTCTTGGCTGTGTCATAAGCAGTTTCATGCCACATCTCAGAGGTGGCTGCATTTCAGTAGAGGGTGGGAAGAGAGCCGGACTACACCAAGATTGATCAGGGAATGGTAATGATCTGGCAGGAGGCAGTTTTCTGGTAGGTTTAACAAGCATGCAAAAGCATCAGTTATGTGTAGATATCCATAAGCATCCTGGCTAAAGACCAACTACCAACTTCTGTTCCCAAATGAGACAAAACAATTAGAAAAGCCAGGCATTATCCCTTCTGTTCATGCTTCACTTCCAAAAGACAAATGGTGATTTGTCTAACTCATATATTATTCCTTATCTTTATGTTTTTATGTGAAAGCACTATCTGATCTTGATTCCTCCATGAGTGACGCAAAACTTATTAAAGTCCGACCCAATTTATCAACAAATATTTCCTACTTCACAGAGAATATGAAAGGCTTTCAATGCTAGTAGCATATGCCCCTCCTCCTCTAAATTTAAGAGTACTCATACTTTCTTCCTTCCTTCTCTCACATGTCTTTCTCCTTACCTCCAAAGCTAGCCCACTGCCCTGTGGACCAGATTTCTTTCCCCTCATCTTCTTCTAAGACTGTGCTCCATCGGCCACCCAATACCTGTTCTCGATTACCTCCACTCTGTCTTCTTCCCCTTGGCCTATAAATAAGCATAAGTCTTAAAGATCCTTAAAGACAAACAAACTCACTCTTAATTTCTCCTTCCAATTCTCACCCTACTTCTTGGTTTTTCCCTTCACCAAATATATTGACAGGGTAACCAACACTAATTGTCCCTACTAGCTCAATTCCCATTCATCTTCAAAGCATTACAGTATGGCTGCCCTAAAGACTCCACTGAAACATCACCACTAAAACATAAATTGGCAATAAAAACTAATACCTCAGTAGCCGCATGAGTAAACTTGTCAAATACAATAGGCTCACTTCTTTTTCTCTTTCCCCCAGCACTACAGTCAGAAGCATGGGGACCATCCTCAAGGTGTTCTCATCACCCCCACAGCCGATCAATCACAAATCTTATATGAAAAGAATCTACAAGGGGAATGAAAGAGTCTGAGTCCCAGCCTAGGACTTCCTACTCATTTGGTTTATGATGTTATGTTAGACACTGCCATTTCCAAGTCTCAGCATCCTCAACTGTACAACTGAGGATTAAAAGTAAGTGAGCTCAACCCTTCCTTTGGGTAAAATGCACCCAAGGTATTATCCTCCAGGCCCTATTTGCCTATTGAGTGCCTAAGGACTGGTTATTTTAGAGTCTTATTCCCCTCCAAACACTGTCCATCTCACCTCTCCCTACAATTCTTTTCAATTACTGATAGCACAACTGAATCCATCCATCGTGCTCCCCACAGCCCCGGTTCTAAATGTTACAAACTGGCGAGAACTGGGGTTTCCATTTCATCAAAGCCTGTTTTCTTTAACAATTCAATTATCGTTGCATTACTGAGCCCTTGTTATGCTATGGATGAGTGAAATCATAACATTCAGCAGTTTCCCAATGAAGAGCCCAGAAAACACAAAGGAAGTAATATCTGATGACATCCAGTGATTGAGAAGAAACTAAACAACTTTAGAAACTACAGTGGAGACCTGGCACCAAGCTGGTGCTAACCCAAGGTCCAGGTTTCTAGCCACTCACCTTCCTACCTAGCTAAAAGGAGAGATGGCCAACACGGGACTAGCTCCATTTAGGGCAGCTTGCATCCCCCACACCACACACTGGGCTTGGTGTCAGGCATTGTGCTTGAGGAATACAAAGATGGGAAGACACAGTCCTTGTTACCAGAGCCCTTACAGTCAAAGAAGCAACAATCCACCTTTTCTTCTGGAAGATGGTAACAATAATCCATGTGTTGGAACAACAAGGATTTTGGTCTCAAGCAGACCTGGTTCTAAATTCTGATAACTGCATTACTTAGTCATGGGTGTTGAGTCAACAACAACAACAATTAATTTACCCCCTGAAGCCTCACTTCTGCCATCTGTAAAATGGGTTTAAGACCCTACAGGCTTGCTAAGAGGCTTAGAGTTAACATTAAAAAAAAAAAAAAAAAGCTTAGCATGCTGCTTGGAACATGGCAAGCATTATGAAGATGGTATTAATAGTACTAGTAGGAAAGTAGTCATTGGCTAGAAGTGTGAGATTAAACAAATTACTTAGCCTCTCTGCCCCTCAGCATGTTTATCTTAAAAAGGAGCTAATAGAACCCAGCTCACCGAATTCTGCACAGGCCAAATTCTATAATGCATATAACATTATTTGATAAGCCATCAAATACCCAGGCCCTGTAAAATGCTGTTACTGATGACAAAAATGGGGTAAGGAATAAGGACATTCCAATCTCACGGACCCATGCATCATTTGCTCTTCTAGAAAAGTTTATTATCATTTTTAAACAACCATTCATATGCTACTTAACATGTGCTAGTTACTGTCCTAGTGTTTCATAATAGCAGTCTCTCTGGTCTTCATAGCAAACCTTTGAGAGTGGGTGCTTTTACTATCCCCATTTTAAGATGGGGAAACAGAGGCTTAAAGAGGCTAAGTAATTCACCCAGAGTTGTATTGGTGGTGGGTGCTCTTACATACTATGCTTTATTGACCATGAAATTATCTCTTAAGCCTACACTGTGCCTACAGTGACATGTTCAAATTTGGGGCTCCTAAGAAAATTTTCCCTAGAGGATCCAAAAGCTACCTACATGGTCTTATTCTATGCCTCAGTTTCCCTCTATAAAACTCACAGCAAAATGCTAGATGGTTCTGCCTATGGTACACTGGTTTTTGAAGATTAAATCTACATAGACCAATAATATTTCCAACTGGCTTCATTATTTTAATGAAGGCATTTCCTACACAGTTTCCTGTTGATTGTTATTAATTTTTATAAACCACTTGGTCAGAAGAGAGAGCTTGTGGACAAGTACAGTGATGATCAACAAAAGGCAAAGGGCATAAGTTCCATCAATGTCAATAAAGAACACAATAAGGGGGCACCTGGGTGGCTCAGTTGGTTGAGCGACTGCCTTCGGCTCAGGTCATGATCCCGGAGACCCGGGATCGAGTCCCACATCGGGCTCCCTGCTTGGCAGGAAGCCTGCTTCTCTCTCTCTCTCTCTCTCACTCCCCCTGCTTGTGTTCCCTCTCTGTCTGTGTTTCTCTCTGTCGAATAAATAAAATCTTAAAAATAAATAAATAAATAAACAAATAAATAAAGAACACAATAAGAATAGGTATATGAAGGCAGCCTCATGATGCAAGAGGTTCACCTTCATCATCCTCACTGGAGGAAAGAGTTTCTCCAGCCTTCAAGTTTCCATAAAGCCATTGGTAATAGTACCTGACCCAGCTGCCCTTCAAGAAGTTCCCACTGGCATCCCTATACATGGGTTGAGGCCCACTATGGCCCTCTCCACTGTTTGGGGGACTCTGGCCCCTTGTCTGCCTGCTCACTTGTGCAAGAAATTGGCAAGAGCAGCCCACCTGCTCTGTACTGACCCCAAGTCTGGGGGAGAGGAAGGTCAATTTCCAGTTGCATCAGTCTTAGCTGAAGTCTCTCCCTGAGGTAGGTAGGGAATGAGTCCTATTATGTAGCTGAGGAAACTAAGCATCCTCAGAATGGAATGACCAAGAAGATGGACCAAGGTATGGTGGAAAAATAAAGTCCGGTCTCCCAACAGATCAGGACCAAATTCTGCCTGCACTTTGTCGGAGAGTAGAAACTTAGAGAGGTGACTTGTGAAGGTAACCTCCATGAACCTGGGTCTTTACTTGCAAAATGTAAAGCATATCAGCCTCCTCGCAAGGTTGCTGTGAAGGCTGAAGTAAGCTAATGTATTCAAAAGCCCTAGTATTGTATCCAGCACATAACAAGCCCCCACAAAAATGTTATTCTCCTCCTTACTCCTTTCCCCAAATCATGTCATTTGGGGAACAGCTGAAGAAGCATAAGGGCTTTTCAGTCTGGAAAAATGAAGCCTCAGAAAAGAACAGAAATATGGTGAGCAGGAGAGGAGAGGAGAAGAATTCTTTTAGGCAGTCCACAAAAGACTACTAAAATTAGATGGACGAAAGCTCTGGGTTGGGGGGAATCAGGGTAAGCATGGGGATGAGATAAAAGTTGACTCATCACAGTAGCAAACTTCCTGGCATTCAGCTGCTCGGCAAGTTTTCTGAGAAAAGTCATTCTTCATCTACAAGTTATGACCTTATGAACAATTTTGTTCATTAGCATGAACAGAAAAATGTGATCATTGCAAAAGGACAACTTGAAACTCTTCTGCAGGCATAACGGGCACTGAGAATCAATGCAGAGGCAGAGTGGAAGCCTGCAGATAGTCTCTTTCCCAAATGCCTCACAAAGCCTTGTTCTAATTAAAGGGCACGCTTTTACCTTTCAAGAGAGACAAAGATCGCCAGGAATCTGTGTGGAGTCTAGAGTCTTCCCTTTATCCTCAGGACTGGCACATACAGGGGCCTATTAAATGACGAGTGAATGAAGGAGGTGAACAGCCAAGAGAATGGTGGCTCGTTCCTGCCACTGGTGACACGTGTTCTGTACATGCTGTTTCCATCCATTTTCAAAATCACTCGCAAGCCTCCTGGGCAAAGATGCCAGTCACTTTTCAAAATCTGGTCTCCTCCAGTCTCCTTAGTAACAAAACCCTGAATTTCCGAATTTATTCAGAGAGACCAAGTACTCAGTTAAAGGAGTCTACTTCCCAGCCTCCCAAGGTAGGCATGGCCTTGTGACTAAGGCTGACCAACAAAATTTAAGAACAGTGTGGTACTTCCAGCAAGTTTCCTTAAAAGGAAAAGGAAAGGTCCTTCTTCTGTCCTCCCTCCTTCCAACTTTTGGAATGTAGAGGGAGAGCTCCAGCCACCATCTTGGACTGCCGATACAAGACTTGGGTTTCAGATGCTATGAGCCAGAAGGGTCCAGGTTCCTGATGACTTTTGGGGGCTGTCATACCAGCTCTGGGCAACCTACTCCCAGACTTCTTTTACATAAGAAAAGAAACTCTGGGATGTTTGAGATATTTTATAGGGTCTCTATGAATTCTAAGGGATTCGACTCCTAAAGCCCATTCTGGTTTTTCTGGCTGTGACAACCAAATCCCGCATGACTCACAGTGTTGTCTCTACCCGTACTTCTGGACAAACAGACAACCTTGCCACAAATAATTAGTAGCTTGATACCTTAATCACAAAGCTGATGCTTTCTGCAAGGCCATCTTTTGACTTTTATTGGCTTTTTAAATATTTCTCTCCAACAAAACCTACCCATTAACCCTTTTCTGACCCCTACTCCAGAGCTGCTTTTCACTTCTAGAACACAGCTCAGCAAGGTGTCTGCCATCCCACTCGAGCCATCTCCAATTCAAACGCCCTCCCCTCTTTATTTGCCCACCTCAGCCACTGTTTCTAGTTGGAAAATCTCACAAATAACCAGTCCACACTTGCTTCTGATTCTGGAGTCCCCCCAAAAACACCACAGTACTTGGACGGGACAGTCACCGTGACAGTGACTCAATCCAAACTCGAAAGCAAACTGCTACTGCCACAGGACCAAACTGGATGGGAATTTGGGGTGTTGGCCTGACATACCAACCCTAGGAACGTGACTTTTTCCTCTGGTCTAATCACTAACATCATGCACAAGACACCAAAATAATTTTATGATGCGCCCAGCTATTTATGGTGAGGTATAATAAGTGACATTCCAGAAAAGGTCTGTCCCACATCTTGGTGCTTGACTTTGTTTTTAAATTAAAGCTGCAGAAGATATTTCATATATTGGGGAGCTCACATGCCCGCAGATCCCCACATGGTTTATGGGTCTGACTTCTCATTTGAGTACAAATCCATATAAGGTCTTCTTGGCTTTCTAAAAGTCAAAAAACTGTCTTATTCATGGAATCTCTAAAGACTAATTCTGGCTCTAGTTACCACATTCCATCTGGCCTATATGTACCTGTCTGTTGGGTTCCCCCCACCACTCTGCCATCCCAACCCCAACCCCACAGTCCAAGACCATAAGAGCTCTCGGGGGAAGGAACTCACTTTTTTCTATCTCTATGATATGTGCACAGTAGGACTTTAACTCACATTATTTATTTATTTAAATAATTCAAGTTCTTTACTTTGGAAAGAATATAAAGATTAAAAGGTTAACCTAATTATAAGATTACATATACCATAGTATTATTACATATATAAATATAAAATTAATCTAAGGTGCTAGGAAATTTCTAATGTAAAATCTTCCAGAAAATCTCACCTTATTTTAGGGATTTTCACACACACACACACACACACACACACACACACACACACACACACACATCCACCCACAAATTTCATTTTATCTCTTTTTTTAAACATTTTCCCTTTCATAAACTCACTTTTGCTTCCTTAATTCTTAGCAGTAGAAATGTGAAGGACAAGCTACAGTCAACTTAAACAAGGAGTCCTCTTTAGGTCCCTTTCCTGGAAAGGGCAGGGGGGCACCAGGGATAAGGGATGACAAATGATTTTTCACTGTGCTCTGTTCAGGGCCTGTCCTTGAATTACAGTATTGATAAATATTCAGGACTTTTAAAAATGAGTGGGAACTCAAGAGAAAGGAACCTCATCCTTATCCTAGAAAATAAACTGTGTGCAGTTCATTATGTCCTTAAGCATAAATACCAGAAAACAAGTTGCAAATAATTCACCAATGAAGCCACACTGTGGTTCTAGCATTAACTATCAATCCCTTCTTATTAGAAAACTTATGAAGCCCTTAGTTTGCCCTGGCTTTGCTCCTCCACTTCTGTTGAGTCCTGTGTCTTTTCATCTGCTGACCCCTCTCTTTGCCCTAGGCTGGTATACTTCCAGATAATCTGTCTCCTTATAGTAGAGCCGACAGTCTATCTCCTGTCTACAGTCATATGCAGCTCAGTATCCCTCCTTCCCTCTCCCTCCTCCTTCTCTCTCTCTTTTTTTAATAACTCAGTAATTCTGCCATAGCATTTTCTGGGCTCCTCTATATCAACTGTTCACAGAATCATAGCCTGCAAATGTCTCCAGGCAGTAAACTGGGACATAGTTTGCTATGCTGGGACACGTCATTTGCTTCTCATCTCTTAGGGATACTTCATTGCCTCATGTCTAGTATCTTGAAACTGTTGTTTCATATAGTTTGTCTGGTTTGGGAGGGTTACTTCAGGGAGGATGTATCTAGTCCTTTAACCCTGTGTGATAAAATGCAGAGGCCCTGGGGTACCTGGGTGACTCAGTCGGATAATCATCTGCCTTCGGTTCAGGTCATGATCCTGGGGTCCGGAGATCAAGCCCCGAATTGGGGTCCCTGCTCAGTGTGAAGTCTACTTCTGCCTCTGCCCCTCCTCTCCTCTCATGCTCTCTCTCTGGCTCTCTTTCTCTCTCTCAAATAAATAAATAAAATCTTCCACAAAAAAAAAAAAAAAGGCAGCAAAAGCCCTGTGTTCACTTTTAAAATCAAATCCCCAGCAAGATAAAAGTAAACAAACTACATGTTTGATTGACAGATAGACAGACAAGCACACTGATAGAACTGAGATCAGATAAATTTGCCAAGATATCCTTAGAAAATATTTGGGCAAATAATTACTAGGTTACTTTTTGCTTGAAACCAACCTCCTCCTTGAATACAGCAAAGCATCAACTTAAAGTAAATCATCCTTGAGTCTGTTGTCTTCTGGTTGACAGTCAACACTCAACCACGTTTTCCAACCTAAGCAAGTCATGAATATCCTCACTAAGACCAAATATAACTGCATCCACTCTGTGTGGTTGTCTCCCCTAGTCCTCCTTATCCTCCTCATCCTTTCAGGTGCTCTGGGTGCCTCTCCTGGGTACTCGCCTTCCTTGGCAGAGAATAAGCACTTCTAAGACCAATTGTAACGGTGAGTTTTGCGCTTCTTGGTTTTGGTTTAGGTTTTCCTTTCAGGTTTTTACTTGGAAACTAATTTTTATTGTCCCACTTTTGCGGGTGTTCTGGCTCTATATGGACAGTAATGGTGTGTTCTTAACTGTATTAATAATATTAACTCTCTCTTATGCAGACGAGCGGAAATGTCACCCACTATATTATTGATCATATCACCTCAGCTCTCCTTTCCTGTGCCCCGCTCCTTAGGAGGTCTTATACTGCTTCCTTCTCCAGCAAATTGTCCTCATCCACCTCTGGTTGATTTCTGAATTCCTTGTCTCTAGGATGACTCAGGAAATCCCTAAATCCCCAATTGGGCAAATGGGCTCAAAAGGAGTAGAGAAGCGGGGACAGGGGAGTAGAGCTATTCCAAAAGGCTGGACATTTGCTGCTCTATTTTGAGTCTATTTCACCATTTAAATTAGTCTGTATTCCTAAATATTTCTTTTTCCTGTCCACTGCTGCACTGACCCTTGCAAATGCTAAAGACAGAGCAAATATGTTTTACCTTCTAGACCACAGACAGCTCTTCAAAATGCCTTCAAGTCTTCTAGGCAAGAGGGTCACATTGCTCCCCAGTGTTTGAAGTTAAAAGATGTAATAGAACGACCACCGGTCCTGGTTTGCCTGGGACTAAAGGAGGTTGCACAGGACTGAAAAGGTTTCTGCTTTGCTGTAGGACTTTTAGTTTTAATACTAGACAATCCCACACAAACAAGGATGTTAGTCTATCTGGCACTTTCTGGTTGAATGCCACGTCACTTCTGGTTCACCCTAACAACTAGCCCTATCTATGAGATGATCTGAAAAGATGATCAACGGGGGCACCTGGGTGGCTCAGTCACTGGGTGGCTGCCTTCGGCTCAGGTCATGATCCCCGAGTCCCGGGATCGAGCCCCGCATCGGGTTCCCTGCTCAGCGGGAAGCCTGCTTCTCCCTCTCTCACACCTCCCCCCTTGCTTGTGTTCCCTCTCTAGCTGTGTTTCTCTGTCAAATAAATAATAAAATCCTTTAAAAAATAAAAATTAAATAAGTAAATAAATAATAAAATGATAACCCAAAAGCATTGAACAATCATGTGCAAAAGTAAATATCCCCAATTACTGATCCTCCAGGTATTGCCAATTTGATGCACAATATGGCAATCTGGCACACATTTTAGGTGTCTTTCAACATATTTATCTGTTTTTGAAATGTCCCACAGTTTCAAAAATAATTTCCTGTTCTATTTATATTTCATTTTTTAATGATTTTTATTTATTTACTTTAGAGAGAGAGCACGAGTGGGAGAGCCAGAGGGAGAGGGAGAGAGAATCTCAGGCAGACTCCACACTGAGCACAGAGTCTGATGTGGAGCTCAATCTCCTGACCCTAAGATCATGACCTGAGCTGAAATCAAGAGTCTGACACTTACCCGACTGAGCCACCCAGGCGCCCTTGTTCCTATTTCATTTTTAAGTATGACACCTTTCCTTCCATTATTTTAAGAAACTGTGGAGTCACTTTAAAGGCCAACTGATGGCACATTTAAAAAACTATCACCTGAATTACAAACATTTTTGGCTTTATACCAAAAATGGCATAAATCCCTTGTTGAAAAAAAATGCCAACATGTACATGTTACTTGGAACAATGTTTATATGCTTCTATGCACATGTGTGTAGATGTTAGTGGTTTTCTAAATAACACATGTGTGCTTGTCGGTATCCTTTTCCAGAAAGGACTGATGTTTGGCAGTGACTTTATTTTTGTGGACAGTGTAAAGGACATTTAATTTATTTCAGCTAATCTCCTATTTTTGCTACTTAGGGTCTTCCAACCAATGTTCTATTACTGGTTACTTATTTTTTCCAATGAATCACCAATTATCAAACATACAGCTTATTTCAGTTCTTCTTTGTCACAAACAGGGAAGCACGGGAAGTACAAAATCATCTTCATTATGCACCAATATTAGACTTATTTGAAAAAAAATAGTGATTGCAAAGTTCTCACTTCTTATTAAAATCATCATTTCAGCCATATCACCGTACTGGGCCAAGTCTTCTTCATCAAATTGCTTTGGCCAAAATGTTTTCAGCCATATCACCCAGAATCCTAAAGTATGAGTTATAGACTCATTTTGAGAAAAAAAAAAACAGAAACCAGGATAAAGGGCTTGGAGAGGGCAAGGATAGGGATGTGTTGAGATGATTGTTACTCTGAAGCCATCTGAATTTACTGTAGGCATTCTTGAGGATGGGAATAACTATGGTCATTACAGAGATATCCCCATAATCTCACTCCCCTCCCCCTACAGATCCCCCCTTCCCAAACAGTATCCCAGATAAAAACGGATACCATTATGTCCCCCAACATCCTACAGACTTAGAACATTTACTTCTCATTTTTATGTTAGAAGTTGATAAGTCTCAAACATGTTCTCCTTTATACTGTAATGCCCACTTGATCAGTTATGAAGCTTTTAGTTGCCTGTTACCCTGACTCAAACTGGCTCAAGCATGATGGAAATTGGCCATTTCACATAACAAAGCCCAAAAGTCAGGCAGAGTCTGGGTTCCTTGATTCAAGGACAAGTCTGTGCCACCAAGAGCTTCCTACCACCTCCTCAGTCTGCAGCCTCAACACACCAGCTTTGTGAAGAGGTTGCCTGTCTGTGAAGTCAAAAAAAAATGGCTGCCATTGCTATCAGGCACATTTCCATGTTCATGCCCAAGGAAAGAGGAGGGCTGCCCTCCAAGCCATGAAATATAAGGCTTCCCTTCAGTCTGATGTGGCCAATTTAGGACACACATTCTACCCAGAACCAAAAAACAGTTGCCAGGAAATGCTGTGTGCTAATGAATCCAGATGCAGAGTAATTAAGTTTTACCCCCTGAGCTGCGAAAGTGGCACCTGAATAAAATTCGGGTTCTCTTAGGAAAAAGCAGGAGGCAGGACCCAACTACATTTTCCTTATATGATCCCTTCATTCCCCATTGATTAAACTGCCCAGTCAGCTCCTGCCTCTCCACCTCTCTGGGTTTTGTAGTTGAATTACAGTATGGTGGCGAAGAACTGTAGAATCCCAAGGTCATGGTTCGCCTTCCAGCTCTGCCACTTTGTACCTCTGTGAAGAAGCTTTATAAGCTTTAGAACATTATTTGATTTCTCTGTGCTTCTTCCCACTACCGTAAAATGGGATAATCACGATTGCTGTTCCGTGGAGCTGTTACACAGATTCCCTAAGAAAGCCCATGCAGTCCCTCACGTGCAGGATGACACAGCAAATGTTAGCTTTTCTGGTGAATGTTGGTAAGCTCATTAGATGTAAACCATTGATCCTCCCAGTAGTTCTCAAAGCATGTCCCTGAACCAGCAGCATCAGTATCACCTGGGAACTTACTAGAAAGGCAAGTGTTCAGGACTCACGGCAAACCAAGTGCATCAGAAACTCTGGGTGTGGAGCCCAGCAGCTGGGTTTTAAGAAGCTCTCCTGGTGACTGTGAAGCACTCTCAAGTTCGACACTCGTCGCTCTACAACATCTCTACCTCCAATCAAACTGTGCCATTCACACAAAGTGCTTCCCAATCATCAGTCAATAAATCTTCACTCCTGGTTTTCCCTTTCCCTCCTAAGCTCCGTCCACTGTATCTCAACCTTCAAGGCTCAGCCCAAAAGTGGCCTGATACTGGTGTTACCTCTGCCTGGAATGCTCTTCCTTTAAATCTGCCCTTAAGCCTCATTTCTGAGGCCTCAGATCAAATGGCCCCTCTTTAGAGAAACCTTCCCACAACACTGAACCTAAGGTGGCCTGCGGCTCTCTTGGCCACTTCACATTGGCCTATTGTTCCCATAGAACTTCCTGAGATCTGAATTTGTTATTTATTCGTTTGTTAATTAAGTGCCTCCACTCACAGACAGAAGAGCAGTAAAGGCAGGAGCCTTGTCTATTCACCAGGGCACGGATCCTTAGCACGGAAAATAGGGCTGGAAAGCAGTAGGTACTCGGTAAGTATTTGTTACATGAAAGAAGAAATGAAATGACAGTGAGCTATTTGTAACACTGACATAAGGGCCGAGCTATGCTAGGGTTCTCACGGGATTCAAGTCATCACATTATGAGGCTGACCAGTAAGACTCAGAAGTCTCTGCTCTGAGGTCAAAGAATGACAGCTCCCACATAGCACAGAGGGCAGGAGGTCCTAAGTCCTTTCCCTCCTCCATGTAAGCAGGTAGGAAACTGGCCAGACGGCCATACTCTTATCTGCAAAGCTATTTAAGCCCTTCCTTATGGCTTTGGTGGTTTATTTGTTTAATTACCCTGACAACTCGGAAAGTTCTTCTGCCTCCACAGTAAGCCCTATTTCCTGACATCTTGATGTTTCTGGAGATGGGGAGCAATTGGTCTATCTCTACCTCATAATAACCCCTCGCGGCTGTAAAGCAAGTAATGAAATCAATCCTCAGCTTTCTCTTTTCCAAATTGAGTGACTCCAACTCCCTTCAGTGCTCCTCCCAGGGCCCATTTAAAAATGTCCAATGCTTTTCCATGGAGCCTCTCCAGACTTTTTCCATTAGTTACAAATGAGCACATCCAAACTGGGAGCAATGATAAGAAAGATTCTGAACATTTCTTTTTCATCAAATTAGAGGTGCGTGCGAACTCTGCCCTGCTGTGACAAAAGCCAGAAATACTACAGTACGGGTTCGAGTCTCCACTTAGCCACTTGGAGCCTTGGGCTTCGGACACGTTGTTTAACGTTTTTGATCCATATTTTGATCCCTTTAAAATGGGAGTTCTTGCTCCTCAAGGCTTTTGTGACAATCACGTGAGAAAACATATATATGAAGTGTGTAAAATGTGAAGTGCTTTACAAGCATAAGTAGTTGTTTGAAGAGAGAGGGCTTTTCATTTCTCTGTAAAAAGTCAATGGATGGGGCACCTGGGTGGCTCAGTGGTTAAGCGTCTGCTTCAGCTCAGGTCATTATCCTGGGGTCTTGGGACCGAGCCCTGCATCGGGCTTCCTGCTCAGTGGGGAGCCTGCTTCTCCCTCTCCGGCTCTCCCCCTCCCCAACCTCAAATAAATAAATGAAATCTTAAAAAAAATAAAAGTCAACGGATGCAGAGGTCACTATCAATAAATTCTATTTTGTATCAGGAAAGAAAAGGTACCAGCTCTAAAAGAGAACACTGACCCCATCCCTATTAGCTCTTCCAAGGATCCACGGAATAAAATCAGTCCCCATGCTCACAAGTCCCTTTAGCTCATTATCAGAGCACCACGTGCTAGTCTTGATCTTCACTGGAAGACAAGGGGCATCAGACTTGTTAAAAAGAGCCCTCTTACATATTAAGAGGAATCAGAATAAATGGTTTTAGTTGCAAGCAGTTTATTCTCCTACTTAGAAAACAGATTTGTCCTCATGGTCAGTATAGTGGCTGTGAGAATGTACCAGCTATAAGGAGCAGAACGACCAGCAGCCTCAGCTGCCACACAGACATCCAAGCACTTCTTTGTGCTGAGGACACGGACACACACACACACACACCTCTTCCCAGCCAACTGCCGAGCTCAGCAGGGATACAGCCCAGCCGGGAGGCAACATGCAGGACTGCTGTAGTGACCGACTTTGGTTCAGGGCCGTACCCTCTTGCCAAGCGATCCTTGAATGGCAGAGCTTCCACCCAATGACCCTACCTCTTTCCTTCCCTCAGGTAGACCGCCATCATGCTCAGCCCCCGATGTCAGCTTCTCCAGCTCCACTCCCTTTTCTCTCCAGTTATTTCCCCTAATAAAATCCTTGACATTGCTTTCTTAGAGGATCCAGACTAACATTGTAAACAAAGAAAAAAAAAGTTTTCAAAGAAATTCTGTGTCTATAATCACATCTACTCCTTATAATATCTATCACACAAAAGGGAAATTGTACTCCCCGCTCGAAGAGAATATGGGTTACATCACTTGGCCAAGATCAATTACCTCATTTTTTCCAGTAGATTCCATATATCCTAGTCTTCCATGTTCCATGTTCAGTAAAGGACTTTGACTTGGCTCTCCCTTTTGATTATTTTCCTACTATGAATAGCACCTACAATTTATTAAGCACACACTGTGTAAGTACTTCATACATATTTCAGTTTTCATTTAATCCTCACAACAACTCATGAAGGCCTACCTTCTACTTTCTCCTTTACACAAGTGAGGAAACAGATCCAAGAGG
Source organism: Spilogale gracilis (assembly GCA_004023965.1). Taxonomy (NCBI): domain Eukaryota; kingdom Metazoa; phylum Chordata; class Mammalia; order Carnivora; family Mephitidae; genus Spilogale; species Spilogale gracilis. Next base: position 102,215 of record PITA01002413.1, on the reverse strand, counting down.
TAACCTGCCCAAGGTCACTCGCCTTCTAAGCAGAAGACCCAGAACCAGCATCTGACTCTAAATCTCGTACTGCTAGAGGCATCTGGGGGTGGCTTAGTCGGTTAAGCATCTGCCTGTGGCTCAGGTCACGATGGATCAAGCCCTGCATGGGGCTCCCTGCTCAGTGGGGAGTCTGCTTCTCTCTCTCCCTCTGCTCTTCTGCTTCTGAACATGCTCTCTCTCTCTCTTTCTCTCACTCATCCTCTCTCTCTCAAATAAATAAAATCTTAAAAAAATAAATCTAGTGTTATTAGAACTAATAATAAATATCTCATATCTACAGATCATTGTACTCAGCACGTGTACATGCATTAGAAAGTGGGATGGGCACCCTGGAGTAACTCTCCCTGCAGAGGTCTAGCGAAGGCAAGAGCTAGGGAAAGGTAGGTACTGCCGGGAGCGAGGATGATTAACCTTCTCTCAACTGCTTTATCTCGGGTTTCAAGAGAGTCATTCACGGCCATCTCTACTCTAAGGGCCCTATTTCAAAGAAAGTAGAGCAGGGGATAAGTTTTTACTTAAGAGATTGCCAGCAAATATTTTCCCAATTAACTGTCCTAAAATCATTAGGAGATAGAACCCAGCTCCCTCCTACCTACCAGCCATGTAATGGGGAAGAAAACATTAGGCATTCAAGGCTCTCCATGATCCAGTTCTTAGCCTTTTCTCGAGCTTCATCTGCCCTCATGCTCTCTTTTACTTGATGCTTCAATTCAACAGCACCCATACCATTACCATGCAGTTCTACGCCTCTGTACATTTGGCCATGCAGTCCATGGTCTAGTTCATCCTTCCTTCCTTTTCTCCAGTGAACTCTCACTCATTCTTCAATAGCTCAGCTCAGCCACCACGTGGCATGGTCCCGACCTCTCCAAAATCCCCCTTTTCCCTTGTTGACTAACTGTCCTACCACCATGTGTGTTCAGATCCCTTACTGTATCAAATCTTTCATGTGTTCACACTCATTTCCTCAGTGCTAGCAGAGTTGTTCCTTTTTATTCTTCAAATCTTTGCTTGAATGCTGCCTTCTTATGGGCACCTTCCACCTCCACACCTAGGACTATCAGTATTCTCTCCCACTGTTCTCTATTCCTTTTCTTCGTGAAATCCCAGAATTTTATAAGTAAGGGTATTTATTTGTCCATTTCTTTGTTTCTTATTTAAATCTTGAATTTAGTGAAATCACATGCTTAACTCCTCATGCTACCTGAGAGCAAGGATCCAGTCTTACCAACTCTATCTGTCCAGGTTGTCTGGTGCACTAGTATGTCCTCAAATTTGTCGAACAAATGAATAAACAAGTACAGAAAGCAACAAAGGCAGGGAATTACAAAACAGCAGAGTTTTGGCTGGCTCAGTCAGTGGAGTATGTGACTCTTGATCTCAGGATGGTGGGTTTGAGCGCCACACTGGGTATAGAGATTACTTTAAAAAATAAAATAAAATCTTTTAAAAAATAGGAGAGATTTATTTAAAAATTAAATATTAGTGTTAGTTTCCATAATTATTTATGTTACGGGAACTCTAAATGATTTATAAGCATTAATTTATACTTTATTCACAGGAAGAACTCATTATCTCTAACTTACAAACAAAGAAAATAAAACCAAGTAAAGTGATTTTACCAAAAGCAATATAATGAGTTAAATAGCAAGGTTGGTCTTGACTCTGACTAGCTTTATTTTATACCCTGTCTTGTTCCCAAAGGATCTGAGGTGGCTTTGAAAGACACAGACAGTTACACAATTTATAGTGTCCACAAGAACAAAACAAGCCAGTTGCTCAGGAGAAATACAACTATTTCTGGTACAAGGACTGAAAGAAACTCTCCCTTGGGTCCTCACAAAGGGTAGCAAACCACATCCTCAAACACGTCCTCCTGGACATACAGCAGTGGGGCTCATGGGGTTGTTTGCTAGCATTCCTCAGTGTGGGCTGATGGCACAGGGCCAAGACTCAGATCCATGGAGCAATTCTCCAAGAAGCAAATCAAGGCAGGCCAGGTGTGCAATTCTCCAATGGTCTGTCTTAATCCAAAAAGGACATCTGGAGATTCTGGAGGAATCATTTAACTGCACACCCTTCATATGCTGGGCTCTGTGAATTTTACTTCTCATGGGAAAACATCTAATAAATATTAAGTCATAGTGAATTGAAAGTGACAAACATCCGGAACACAGTCAACACTGTAGAACTATGAAGACTTCCACAGGCACTTATCAGTCAGGTGACCTGTGGGAGTATATATTAGTTAGAATGCAGGTTCAGCTGCTGTAACAAAGAGGCTCCAGTAAAAAATGACTTAGATAAAACCAGAATTTATTTGGTCTAGGTATAGGAGGTAACAGTCTAGATATAGGAGGATCATCCAAGATAGGTGGGCAGCTCTGCTCCACAGGGTCACATAGGGACCCTAGCTGGGAGCAAGCCCCTGTCATCTTCAACAAGCAGCTTCCTCTGATTCCAGGGCAGGTGCTCGGCTGTCACCATTTGAAAACCAAAGGAAATAAATGAAGAGAGTGAAAGTCAAACAGCTGCCTTATAAAAATATTATCTAAAAGCTGCACATACCAATTCTGCTTGCAACCCATTGACCACAATTTAGTGATCTGGACAAACCTAGGTACAAGGAAGACTAGGAATGGCATTTTCTTGGGCAGCTTCAAATCTACCTAAAACTCAAGGAGAATAGTATTACTTCCAGGAAGAATGGAAGAGTGGATAAGGGAAACCATATAAATCTGCAAAAGGGAATTCACATCTGCATAAACAGAAGTATCCCTAGATTAGAGGCCAATGTACTACTGTAACAGGTAGATACCTATTACAGGTTCAAGTTTTCTGCATTCACATGTTCTGTCCAGCATACAAACTATGAAGAATCACAACCCCAAAGTTCTACATCATAGACATGATTATGTTCATTTTTTTTTTTTTTGATTATGTTCATTTTATCCAGGAAAAGTTTTAAAGTTGTTTCCAAATGCCAACTATGACCACTAAAGAATCAATAGAGCCTCTGTATAATATCAGGTACTAAGAAATGTCATTTCCTTGCTCATTACCCTCGAAGACAAACTAGTTGCAAACTGTAAGTGAAGGTAAACTATACAATAACAATTGTACAGAATTCTTAACTCTAAGCCAGTTAAATGTCAGAGGTTTAGGGACTAGCTGATATTCAGTTATCTTTTCCTGGTAGGCGTTAGATGATAGCATCAGTTTGTTTTGTTGAAGTATTCTTACTTTGCAACAATAAAAACCATGATGAAATCAGGATATTGCTATTCTCTCTGTCAAGGGAGGTAGAAAGCACATGCCCTGTCACCCAAGTGCCATGTCACATTATCTCCATACAAGTTTATAAAAATGGGCAGCCAGTCATATTACTGAGCCCGTGAGAGCTCATCTCCTCCCTCAGGAGACCCCTATCTGTGCTGACTTCCATGGTAATATTAACATTTAGATTCTACATTAGTATTAGTCTACTGGGGACATAGATATTTCTCCCATAAGCAATTCTTTCTACATGGAGTGAAAGTTTAAGAAAAATTCAGTGAAAAGTGAAACTCTTTGTTCCAGTTTCCTCCTCAAGGTGGTAAAAATATAATGATGTCTAAAGCTGACCTACTCGGGGTACCTAGACGGCTCAGTTGGTTAAGCATCTGCCTTTGGCTCAGGTCATGATCTCAGGGTTGTGGGATCAAGCCCCATGGCAAGCTTCCTGCTCAGCAGGGAGTCTGCTTCTACTTCTTCCTCTGACCCTCTTTCCTATTTGTGCTCTCTCTCTCTCAAATAAATAAATATTTTTTTTTAAAGCTGACCTACTCCTCATATAATAGATTTGGTTAAGGACATCACAGGTATTTAGTGTAGACATCAGGTTGGAAGGAGTAGGTGGATGCTCTATTAAACATGGGGGAGGGGAACCACACACTATCAGTAGGCATACCTCCAAGTATACCCTCATTACTCATTACATTACAGTCAATGTCAACCCGGAGTAATATGCCTTAAGCATCCATCAATGATCGTCCTTCCAACTATGGCTGGTGTGTCCACATGTATGTGTATGTATGTGTAAAGAACAATGAACCGAAGAGTGCTAGGTTCTATTCAGGCACAATTTTGTAAGAGGAAAAGGAAAAGGGCTATCATCTGTTGAGTACTTCTTTGTGCCAGGGATACTACTGTATCCTTCTTTGTTTTTATATTTATTTCTCACAAGAATGCCGTGAGGCAGGGGTTGTTATCCCCATGCTAGAGGCGAAGAGCCTGAATCACAGACATGTGAAATGACCTGCTCACAGTCACACAACTCATGCATGGAGAAGCTGAAAATTCAATCCAGTCTGACAGTACAGTGCATGCTCTTGTGAATAAACCTGCTGATCTGAGATTCCCCTACTCCCCACTTACTCTGGGCATAAATGGGGCTTGGGTCTAGCCAGTTCATGTAGTGTTACCTAAAAGGGTCTTTTAATCCCACCAGAACCTTGCTAGTAGGGTCTCTGAGAATAAAGACTTCGTTTCTCTTATTCACTGCTATATAATATCACCTAAAATGGTGACTGCAACCTTCCCTCAAAAGAAATTTTTTTATTTTATTATTTCTTAAGATGTTATTTATTTCGAGAGACAGAGAAAGAGAGAGAGAGAACACAAGCAGGAGGTGGGACAGAAGGAGAGAGAGATTCTCAAGCAGGCTCCATGCTAAGTGTGGAGCCCAACATGGGGCTGGATCCCACAACCCTGAGATCCTGACCTGAGCCGAGATCAAGAGTCGGACACTGAATGACTGAGCCACCCAGGTGCTCTAAGACATTTTTTAAATGAAAGAATGAGACAACTTGCTTCCCTGTAACAAGAGCAGCATACTATATCCAAAGATGTCTCAGTGTCTCTAACTCTAATTGTATCTCAGCTCACATCTCTTTAATATGCAAAGCCTTTCTGCAATGAATTTCATAAAATGCAATAACTATCTCTATTATTATTATTATCATTATTATTATTATCAAACCGTCATTTACTGAGCATTCGCTACATTCCTGTTAGGGTTATATGCATTATCCCATTCAATCTCACAATAACTCTTCAAAGGATATGACTTTTTCATTCATGAGAGAAGTTCAAGTTTAAAATGATTCAGTAACTCAACAGGACTTGACCCAAATCTGCCCAATTCAGTGGAGGACCTAGAAATTTTAACATCTAAAACAGATTATGTTTTTAAACTGCCACTTCTATACAACCAAATGATTTTCACTAATTATCATAAAAGAATTGCAATAGTTTCAAAACAATTCATTCAAGAGAATAAGTTGATTTTAAATGTTATTACTCACGGTCTATAGAACATTTCACATGTGCGTTAGAACACACACTTGGCCAACAACACTACTGTACATCACAAGTGCACGCGCGGTCTCACTGTTTTAAATTTTAAGCCCAGAGGAAACCTCTTAGGGGTCACATCAACTAACAGTAATGGAACTTACATTCTGTCTCTCCATCTTCGTGATCAGTGTGCTATCACGGTTAATTTCAAGTCTTTAATTTAAACACAGGCAAAGGTATGCCACATGTATTAGAAAGATGCAAAGTACATACGGAAGGAGCAGTACCAATTCCAAACCATTATGAACTGATCCTCAAAACCAATGCATGTAGCTGACCCCACGGGTACTGTGCACCAGCTCTGCACCAGGGAGGTTCCTGAAATAACTTCCATGTCCAAGACAATGCTCATTAAAGGATAAAAATGGGCTACCGTGAGGCTTACATGTATGTTATTAATAGTCACCTTAGTAACTGTTCTAAAACCCATAATGGAAGATTTTCTCAAAGTGTATATTATTACTGGCACCATGAGAATTGCAAGAATGTGTAATAATTAAAAGAAACCCCACTTTTAGTTTTTTTCCTCATTGTTTTCTCTTTTAAGATCTCTGGAGATTTATTATTATTATTATTATGTTATGTTAGTCACCATACGGTGCTTCATTACTTTTTGATGTAGTTATCATTGCTTATAAATTCTCTATGGGTAATATATCTCAAGTCTCCTGCATCTGAGGCTGACCCCTCCCAGTGGCACCTACCCTGTTAAAGACATTCCCAAAGGCTGTTCTCAGTCTCCTAGTCACCTCTGTAGGCACTATGTATTACTTGAGCTTAGTTGACATTCTTTCCTAGTCATCCTTTAAATCCATGCAAATCTCTGCAGTGTAGGAAGACCAGTTCTTCTTCAACACAGAGCCTCATGAAGACCTCCCGGCTTCTAGAAGAAAAAAAAGAGGTCCTAGTCCAGGCTTTCTTCAAGACATACCTGTTAACTCAGGAAAGCTCCCTGTTGCATTGATTCCTGTGCGCTGCATAGAGAAAACTGCCTCCTTGGGGCACATGGGTGGTGTAGGTTGGTTGAGTGCCCCACTTGGTTTCAGCTCAGGCTGTGATCTTAGGGTCATAAGATCAAGCCCCATGTCGGGCTCCATGCTCAGGGTCGAGTCTGCTTGAGGCTCCCTCTCTCTGTCCCTCCCACTCATGCTCGATCTCTCTCTCTCTCCCTCTCTCAAATAAATAAATCTTCAAAAAAGGAAGAAAAAGATGATGATGATGATGAAGAAAAAACTGCCTCCTTGCAGCCACTAAAGTAACAACCCCCTTCTGTCGTTGTCAGTACTGTTTCATGCCCTCTTCCTTGTAAGTTGTGTGCATCAGCTAGCACAATGTGGAAAAGTACAAAATCATTACAGTCACTCTTTCTTTAGTAAAACAAGATTATCTTCTTTAGTGTCCCTTTTCAATTGCTGAACATATCCAAGAATCTCTCTAAAAATAGAGCCCCAAATAAAGCACTAACTGGACTGTCAGTTGGAGATAAGAGGAGAGAAAATAAGAATAAGATTTAGAATTCTCATTTAAGTCAGAAAGATTTTGGGGGGGAAAAATTTTCAATTACTTTTTGTGCATTGTACGCTGCTATATACATATGCCACAGATGTGAAATTCTTAGTGTTGCTATCATCTCAATAGATATTTCATGAATGAATCAGTTTGTAAAATAATTGTTACTTATACTGAGTCAGAATATTTTGTCATCTGTAGCTATTTCTCCTAAAATGATTCACCTACATTGCAGCCAATTTATTTGTCCTTAGGGAAATTTAATCTCTCAACAATTCTTCTTTACTAATCCTCATTAATCCCTATGGTAAACTGAGATAGTTAACAATATGTCATTAACTTCCCTATTTTGGTCAGGGCCATATTGAGACACGGTGACAGGGAATATTCCCTTGAGTGCCTCAGGGTGGGTGACAAGAAAGGAGATGAGGGTGGAACACTGAGACTTGCTGTCATCAACTAGGAATAAAGCCCCAGGAAGAGTCATGGACGCTCAGGGGTGGAAGGTGCCCCAAAGACCACCTCCTCCCTTTGTCACCCCAGCCTCAGCCAACACCATGTCTCCATCAGAGCCTTCAGCTTCTCCAAGGTGGTCAACACGTCCAGGAACAGGGAGCTCACCACCTCCTGAACTGAAAACCTCCTGCTTTGGGACATCTGTGACTTTTAAAAAGATTCTTCCTCCTACTGCGCCGAACTCTGTCACTTGATATCTTCTACTCATTGTCCTGAGGCCGAGGAGAACAAGTCCACTCTCTCTTCCACTTGAACTACCTTCAAAAATATGAAGGCAGTGAGCATTTCACAGTCGACTGACCCAGTTCTTTCGATCAGTCCTGGCGGGACACAGTCTCAAGTCTTGTCACAACCCTAATCACTGGCCTTGTACTAACCTGCCCCAGGCAGGAGGGAAGCCTTTGGGGCCACCAGCATATCTTCTGCAAAACTGAACTCTGCTAACTCACCCTTGCTCTTCTTTGTTTATCTCCTCAGTCAGAAACGAAGAAAACACATGATGTCAGAGGGTTTCTGCCCTAAATCTCTCCAATCATGTCAACTTTCAAATCATTTTCTAAGCAACCAAAGTGATCTTGCAGCTAAGGTTCTACTGATTTAGACAATGTCCTGCAGAAAATAAAATACAACACAGCTCTTCAGGTAGTAAAGGATGAAACTTCAGTCAGAGGTCCCTGCCTTACTGAAGAGAAGTAAATAAAAACATTTTATGTGACTACTTATTTTATAAATAACCCTTGAGGGATGGTAAGAAAAATGAAAATGAAAAAATATATATACCCAGAATTTCATGAGTCACCAAAAGTTCCTCTTCATTTTTCTGTTCTGCCCACCGATTCCTGCCCACATGCACAAATCTATTTACACTTTTTGTAATCATAACATAAATGCAATTTTGGATTCAGCATGTTAAATCTAAAATTGTCTTCATTGTTATTGCAATGATGCATCTTGTATCCTCCAGAATGGACAGTAATGTACTTAACTCGCTCTCTGTTATAAGGCATTCTCAGTGATTTCCAAAATATTCTTATTACAAATAATAGCACCACAAACTTCTTAATGCTTACAGCTCCTCCATTTTTTAGACAAAGTATCATTGTCCCCATTTCACACCTTACTAGATCAAAAGACATAAGCATATTACAGCTCAAAATATTAGTCTGACAATGAGACTTATTTCTTGGTGGACTCGTTAGCTCTATGAGGTAAGACTTCTGTCCTCTACAGGGGGTCTACTACACACAGATCCCTCTGATGGACTGAAGAAGACACTTCAGTTTAACCTTTGGCGGAACTAAAGGCAAAGGCTTTGCTTTATCCTGGTGGTAGAAATGAGGAAACAGAGGTTTCTAGAAATTTTGCAGTTTGTCTGAGGTCCTTTAGCTTGAAACAGTGACAGACAGAATCATCAATTTAGAGATTGAGGGTTTGAACCCAAATCTTTCTGGCCTTAAATCCCACGTCCTCCACACCTCAGTCTGTTCATCTGTAAAACGGGGTTGAACTAAATGTTCCCTCAAAGCCATGGCATTTGAAGTGGTTTCTGACAGCCTCACATAACCAGGACCCTCTATGAGCACTAACACTCTGTTAACAGAAATTTCCCTCGCGGATTATGTGGGAGCTGTTTCAGCACTTCTGCAACTGAAGCGACCTCATTAGCAGCAGTAGCCCCAAGGATTACCTTCATACCAAGAACTCTTTATAAGGATTGCTTATATTATGTGAATTTCCTCCTTTGATTAATGCATGATAATTTTACAATTTTCTTCAGTCATCACTAAGTCTCTAGACAAAGTACTTCACTTTTTTTTTTTTTAAGATTTTATTTATTCGACAGAGAGAAACGTAGCCAGAGAGGGAACACAAGCAGGGGGAGTGAGAGAGGGAGAAGCAGGCTTCCCGCTGAGCAGGGAGCCCGATGTGGGACTCGATCCCGGGTCTCCAGGATCATGACCTGAGCCGAAAGCAGTCGCTTAACCAACTGAGCCACCCAGGCACCCCAGTACTTCACTTTTTAAAACATACCTACACCATCTTCCTAATTCTGCCAGGAGCTTATTTTTGGTTCGGTTTGGTTTCTAATTGCTCTCCTGTGATCAAGTAAGTTTACTTAAGCATCTGTGCATATTACATGGCATTCACTCTTTAATTATTTGTGGAAACAATCTATAAGACATGAGATTTTTTTTAATTGCTTAATGCAATCTATATTCTCAGACTTCCTATCTTTGTGACTACTGCTGTGTGACATCTGATATCACAGAGCCCATGTATTTAAAACCCATACCTTTAACCACTATCCCAAGCTCTCTTCCTGGGTGAACTGCCACTCACCAGCAGTATCCAAAGACTGTAGAAATGACCATCAGTCCAGTAAACTAGAGAGGGAATAGCAGTACAAATATTTCCTATATCACAGGGTTCAATAAACACTGGTTAGACTGAAAAAAAAAAGTGGGAGTTCCAACTCTTTAGACCCCTTTGATCCCTTCCAACCTAGAGTTTCTGTAGTCCTAACTACTTGCATTTTCAATCTATAATTGATAGTACTGGGGGGTTTTGATGATTCTGCATGTTGCAAGCAAGGTGTTGAATCTGGTGTTCTGTAACAGTTACAGAGAAGATATACAAAAGCCAGGGGAGAGGCAGGAGAGGGTGGGGGCAGAGCACATTCCCATCCTACCTTTAAGCTCACTTCTACTTGCTTTCTTTCCCCACAGAATCCACTGGCTGACACAGAGGGTGTTCAGACTAATAGGAATGGAGGCCAGGGAATGGAGTGGGGGGAGGAGGAAATGCCTGTGTAAACTGAACATAAACCAGGTATACAATACCTTTGCATAACCCCGTTACTAATAATCACATAAGCAATCAGACTGCATCTGGGATTCTGCAAAATAGAACAAAAACGGTTCCTGCCTTCAAGGGGCTCCTGGTCTGGATTCTTCAAAAACAATGCAAACCTGCACTAGAGAGCATAATTTACAATAGCCAAGATATGGAAAAAACCCAAGTGTCCACAATACATGAATGGAGGAAGAAGATGTGGTAAATGTACATGTGTGTCTACACATGTATGTACACACACACACACACACAGGAATATTAAGCAGCCACAAAAAAGAATGAGGTCTTACCATCTGTGACAGCATAGATGGACCTAGAAGATATTATGCTAAGTGAAGTAAGTCAGACTGAAAAAGACAAATACTGTGATTTCATACATATGATCTTAAAAACAAAACAAATAAATAAAGAGGCAGACCTAAAAATAATAGAGAAAAAAATTGATGGTTGCCAGAGGGAAGGGGGGTGGTGAAACGGGAAAAAAGGGTGAAGGGGAGTGGGAGATGCAGACTTCCAGCTAGCGAATGAGTAAGTCATAAAGATGAAAGGTACAGCATAGGGAATACAGTCAATGCTATTGTTAACAGTGATGCGTGGGGACAGAGAATGGTTCCACTTGCGGTGAGCAGAGCATAATATAGAGAGATGTTGAATCACTACGTTGCATATCCGACACTGATGTAACACTGTGTGTCAACTATAATCAAATAAAAAAATCAAAATTGACTAATTATAAGTGGGCTGGAGAGACAAGCCTGGCCAGGTAGGCAAGAGGAGGTGCCCATGACCAGAGGAGAAGGTCCCTCAGGAAGCTCAGGGTCTAGCCCTGAAAGCAAAGTTTGGAAAGCCCCACACTTCAATCCAGCCCCGCACCTGAATCCCATCTGTAAAACAGATTTTACAATCTGTAAAACTTTAACCATGAGGCAAGACTGCAGTGACTGAGAATTAGGTGAGATAAAGTATGGAGAAAGAGCTCTGTGATTATGAAGAAACATGCAAATATAAACTAGAATACGACCTGAAGCGTGAAAGCAGAATTCGCATGAAAATGGCATGTCTATGGATTGATAATCCTCACCCCTTCCTTTGCCTCCGCTGTTAACTGTACACCCATATTCATTACACAGCGACCTACATGCCACCCACATGTACATGAATTAACTTTAATCTTCCCCCAAAGATTACTGCCAGGTAACTACCATTATTCTCAACTTACGGAGAAGGAAACATGATCTGATGAAGAAGATAAAAGATTTAGAATTTGTTTTACCATCTAATCATCTTTCCACAATTGTCTTAGTCTTTTTCGTACTTCTTTCAACATATTTCCACCAGAAAATCAAGTTTGGGTTTCCAGATCCTAGTTCCATTCCATCCCAGCCAGGGAATGAGTAAGTCATAAAGATGAAAGGTACAGCATAGGGAATTCATAAGGAATAATTTACTTTATTTCATTAGTTCATTCACGCAGATAACATTTATGGGAGTCCCTACCAGATACCAGGGATTGCCCCCAGGTCCTGCTGGGACTGTGTTCAACAGAAAAGAGAAGGGCCCTGCTTTCTTCACAGGTCATAGTCTAGAGGGAGGAGATGGATCATGAACAGGTAAACAAACACATCAACAGAATACTCTCGCATACGGACAGGTGCTATGAAAAACATTTAAATAGACATTTGAAGAATGACCAAGTGAACAAACAAAACTGTCATTTACCCTATTAAAAAGCTTCTATTCTCCTCACCAAAACATCAGATGGAGTCTGTATAATGCCATCATCTATCTGGATCTTCTGCCAAAGACAAATGATCCAAGGGCCAAGAGAGAAGCTTCCTGTCGTCCATATAGAGATATCAATACAGAGGAGTTAGGCACACGAGGAGGGTGCAATTTCATGCAACAATCCTCTTTAAAACATCCTGAACTATTTGCACCTCCTTTCAGGTTGCCCACCAGCCCAAGGCTGTGGAAAAAAACCTGGGAGGTCTCTGAAGACACTTCCATCGGAACACTCCACAGTTCCACTGTAGTAACTGCCCATTCTTGTCAGCCCTCATGGGATGGAGAAGCTGCTTGTTTCCTCCAAGGAGCTCAGAGGAGGTGGGCACTGCTAATGTCAGAAATAAAAGTAGGGGCCCTTCAGCCCACATGAGAGGGAGAGAAAGACCATTTAAGAAGCGCCCTACAAAATTCCATATGGACTCTTGATCAAGGCCTCTTAGTTTATTACCACCAAAATTTAGTCGGGATTGGTTAATGACATTGTAAATCAAAATATGTGCCACAATCCTCTGGTTTTCTAAGGATCAGAATAAATCCCAAAACGTCCAGCCTAGCTCCTGGGCTAGGACATATGCAAATCTTCCTGGTATCCTGCCAATGGAGTGCCCGAGACAATGTAATTCGTGTCTTCAACAAGAATAATTCAACTTCCTCGTTTTAAAAAAGCACTCTCAGTAAGTAACCCTTATTGACAGTTTACTACTCCCTGGGTGGAGAAGTAAAACAGCAAGAGCATAATATTTGGAGATTAGTACCTAGTTTGAGACATATCTCTGCTATTTCCTGGGTGAGGCATCTTCTATAAGCTACTTATCCTGGGACTCTGTTTCCTCATCTGTAAAATGAGAATAGTAATACCTATCAATCAACATTTTTGTGAGGATTAAGTAATAGAATGTGTATCCACACATATCATTAAGGGCAAAACATCATATACCTGGTTATGGGTATTCCTCGGGAGTCCTACTACAACCCGAATAAGCTAAGACATGTGTCAAACCGGGAGCCTCAGCAACTACTCATAAGCTTTTTTTGTCATGAAAAAGCAGGTTACTTAGGTCTTCCAACATTAAAATATAGAGCAGAAATAAAGTGCCTTATCTGAGCTACGCTATGTCCCTGTTACTCAGGGTACCTCAACTCCAAGTTAGGTGTTGTAAGAATCATCATAAGCACTGAGCAAATATTTCATTTATCTCCTCATTCATTCATTCATTTCCCGCCCATGATTAAACATCAGACATCATTCAACAAGTTAATTGTGAGCCCGGCGCTGGGCTGGGGGCTGTTCGACGGCTGGGTACAGGAGGCAGGTAAGTCTGTCAGTGATCCCACCATACTGTGATGAGGGCAGTAACCATTACAACAACAAAGAAATTTTTTAAAGATTTTATTCATTTATTTGACAAAGAGAGAGAGTCTGTGAGAGAGGGAACACAGGCAGGGGGAGAGGGACGGGGAGAAGCAGGCTTCCTGCTGAGCAGAGAGCCCAACACAGGGCTCACGGTCCTAGGACCCTGGGATTGTGACCTGAGCAGAAGGCAGACACTTAAGGACTGAGCCACCCAGGCACTCCCAACAATAAAATTTAATTCTGCTGATCAACCTTCTGACTGTAAGCAGCAAACACCAACTCTGGCTTCTTTAAGCAGAAAGATAATTTACTGGGGTGAGGGGAGCAGGGAATTGCTCACAGGATTTCTGGGAAGTTTGGAGAACCAGATGCTAAAAATGGGCAGAAACTAAGAGAGGCCACACAATGGGACCACAGCCAAAATACCACACAGGGGAGATCTGGTGAGGACACAGTGGCTGGTCCTGTCTCCACAGGTCCTCAGGAAAATAGGCTATGCTCGCTGCTGCCAAATTCAACAGGATAAGTCCCCACACAATGTGGGGAGATGCAACACTAACTCTGAGGCTCAGGTGCCTGGCGAGCCAAGCCCAGGCCCTGGGTCCTAAGGGAGAGGGGAAAGCAGCAGCTGGTTGTTCAGCTCTAAAGGTGGATGCAGACAGATACAGTCTTTCCAAGACTGGTCCTAAGAGAATCCTCCTAATATAAGGATGGATTTCAGATGCCAGGCAGCCAGATGTTTACTAAGAACCTCCCACGTGCCAGACACTGGGCTAAGCAATGCAGACGCAGTATCTCCTCTAATCCTCACGCCAGTCCTACAAGACAGGTACCTTACTATCAAAATTATCGATCAACTGAGGCTTGACAAGAGGAAGAAATCTCCCAAGGTTGTATTGCTAACAAGGGGCAGAGCCCTGACTCAGACTTGGTTTTTGACAACTGTACTATACAACAAGAGAGAGAGAAGTATAGAGGTTCTCAGGATCACAGATCAGAAGCCCCTGAACAGGACTGGGCGTTGAGGGAAGGCATCCCGGAGGAAGACAGGTTGCAATAAGATTTAACAAATAATTTGGTTAAATATTGCAGGGAGGTGTATGGGAACCTAGGGTAGTGGTAGTATGAGTTAAAGAGACCTCAAGGAGAGGGAACAATGTATGAAAAGAAAAAATGGCATGAAACAAATTCAGATTTCTTGGGACCAAAGGTCTTTTTTTTTACCGCAGTACAGTTAAAGAAAAATGTACAAAATGAGGAGGTGTAAATGAAAAACGTGGTGTCCCAACCTCAGGCATGTTTGTCTCTAGAACAGAATGCCAGAAGAGGGGTGCCTGGGTGGCTCAATTGGTTGAGTGGCTGCCTCAGCTCAGGTCATGATCCTGGAGACCCTAGATCGAACCCCGCATCAGGCTCCCTGCTCGGCGGGAAGCCTGGTTCTCCCTCTCTCACTCCCCCTGCTTGTGTTCCCTCTCTTGCTGTGTTTCTGTCAAATAAAGAAATAAAATTAAAAAAAAAAAAAAAAAAAAAAAAAAAAAAAAAAAAAAAAAAAAAAAAAAAAAAAAAGAATGCCAGAAGAGATTCCAGACCATTCCATTATTAAAGAGCGGTCATTTCTAAATTCAAGTATTAGAGAATGACACTGTAATTGTTAAATTCCTTTTGTCTTCACTGAAGAAGTAGAGGGCATGAAGTGAGCAGAACATCCTGACAACTCTCAGTACCATTTTCCTGAAGTGATCCCTCCATCACAACTCTTTAATCCACACAGCAAGGAATTTTCCAGGAATTCTAAAGCGAGAGTGCTCATGTTGGAGTAAACCTGACAACTAGGTCGCGACCCACGTATTTGCTGCGAGTGCTGAGTGACCAGCTGAGCCACGGTCAGGATTTCCTGAGACCGACCCCCAGGCAAGGTCAGCAAGGTGCAATGCTTACTGCCTTACTCACTCAGCCCCGGCCACTGTCCCAGAGTCTCATCTCACAATTACACCTGTGCCAACTCAGTGGTAGGCCTGACTGGCTCAAAATGCTTCATCAGATTAAATTTTCAAGCACTTCACTTTTTCTAAACAGAGAAAGTTATATTTTTAATTTTATGTAGGAGCGTATATCAGCAACTATTCAATGTCTCCCAAAATCCATTCTTTCCTTCCTCTATTTAGTATAAGAACACGCACATGCATGCATACATGTACTTCTACCCTGAGTTTTAGCAGAACGCATCCAGAAATGCACTCCCCAGACTCCTTGTGGCAAGGTGTACGCATGTGACTATATTTTCCTAAGTGTGTAGGTAGGAAGTGATGTGCACAACTTTTGGTCACTTTCTTCACAGTAAATTTCTTTCCTTCCTATCAGTCTTTCTCCCTTCCCAAAGGCTGAAACATGGACATGTTGTTGGCAAAAAATTGACTATGAAGATAAAGAAAGCCTTCGAGGAGACAGTGCAGCAGCGATAAACAAGGAACCTATGCCCCGGAATGACCCCATGGAGCTGCCCAGCCATCCTAGGCCCTCCATCGACAATAGGGCTGTTACACCAAAGAGAAATAAGCTTCTACTTTATTTAATAATAGTATATATGTAATATATATATTAGTGTATTACATATTAATATACATAATAAAGTATATTTACATATAGTATATTAACAGTATTAATATTAATATTTATAAACTTACTATGATATGTTAATAGTATATATAAATAATACATAATTATATGTAGTATATTAACAATATAAATAAGTAATACATAGTTATTTAATCTGTGTATTAGAGGTTACTGTGTTACAGCTTATTAGCCTTTCTTTAACTATAGAGGTACCTCCTGAAGGTAAAAATTGAAAGCACATGTGGTTTTGGAAGGCCTACCAATCTAGGTTCAAATTCTAGCTTTACCAATAATTAGTCATCTCCAGTCAGTTAATCATCCTAGGTCTCATTTTTCTCACATGAAAAAAGGGAAAATGCCATCAGACTGTTAAAAGAACTATAAATAAGGGAACCAGGGTGGCTCAGTTAGTTAAGCAACTGCCTTTGGCTCAGGTCATGATCCTGGAGTCCTGAGATCCAGCCCCGCATCGGGCTCCCTGCTCGGTGGGGAGCCTGCTTCTCCCTCTCTCACTCCCCCTTCTTGTGTTCCCTCTTTGGCTGTGTTTCTCTTTGTCAAATAAGTAAATAAAATATTTTTTTTAAAAAGGACTATAAATAAAGGACCTTGTATGATTCTGGTGCACAATGAGTACTACATTTGCTACTATTTTTATCATCTCATTTCAGAACACTGATAAGGCCTGTTGCAAATCCCCACATTGCCTAAGACATCCAACTCAGACCGTCCTAAATATGTTAGAATTCTCATGCCTCAGTAGCCTATGAACAGTCACATTTATTTGATGGAATAGGAAATAAATTTTATCAGCTGGTCCTAGACTTTGTCCCACTTCTCAACATCTGCAGCTTTCCAACTTGGCACTTTACACGTCAACTCAGCAACTGGAATGTGAGAGCAGCCTCCAAAACTGGGCAGTCCAGAGTGGGTCTATACCACGGAACCCCTGCACATGGGCAGGGACACTGTGTCCTCAGTCAGGATTTTAGTTAGAAACTGCTCCTTTCATTTCTGTGGTATGACTGATTCCATCTCATCATACGTGGCTTCCTGAGACCCCCTGAAGTGATAAACTTGGGGCAAAAAAAGAGACCCATGGAAGGACTTTATCATTGGCTCTACTGCCTTCCTACATTTTATCAAAGGAGTTTCCGGATTTGCAGCATGGAAGCAACAATTACCCCTTGCAATACCAGCTGCATGCCCCGGCCAAGTTGCTAATTCCATTCGTGAAAGGAAAGCTCTGAACCACGTCAGTGCTGAGGAGAAGTGATAACCGTCAATTCTTTGGAGCTGTCCAAGTATCCTCATATTGTGTGGAGCACAAGCAGCGGGAAGTCCTCTCACGGATAAGCTCACCCACCCACTCCCAGAGAGACAACCGACTCTTCCATCTGGAGCCCCTATGTCTGTCAAGTTGGGTTTTGGGGGTTTGTTTTTTTAACCACTTTATTGAGGTATGATTGACATACAAAAAGTGATACATATTTAATATATATAACTTGATGAGTTTAGAGATAAGTATAAATGCATGACATCAGCCTTAAAAAGGAACAAATTCTCCTCAGCTCATAAATCCCAGGTAACATCCTAACTGAGATTGATTTTTTCTTTAGCCCTCAGAGAAGCCCGTTGTGTCTGCTCTGATGTCAGGAGAGATGTCATAGCTCCTCGTCTGCCAGGGGCTCTGCAGAGTCCCTTTATGCCGCCTATTCTTGCTAACATTTTAAAGCAAAACTTCCTTGAATTCATGGCTAGAAAATATTGCACCAGGTATCAAGACCCAGGCAAGGATGTGGGCAAGCTTTCAACAAAGGCTCAATAGCCCTTTTAGGGCTGAAAATGCTATTCTGATTCAACTGCACTCTTTATTGCTGAAGGCTGAAAGAATGTGAGTTTATGGAGAAGCAAAATCCCAAATGCTAAATAAACCCCTGCACCCTCCCACATGCAGAGCAGTACCCTGCTGCTGGGCCACTACCTTCCTCTTTTTGTTTCTCTTTTATACACAAAAAGACCCAAAGGTCCTTCCCTGGAGCCTCCCTAAGGCAAGAATGAGGCCATGTTTCACCCTGACAGTGAAAGAGATCAATTCCAGCACTTGCCCAAGGTCACCTGGCAGGTCAGTGGTAAAGCCAGGACCTCAAAGCCTACCTTCCAAAGCAGCCAGTGGGGGGGGTGGGTTCACTGCTCTGGCTGACAGGTCCTCTGTCATGCTCCCCCTGGGCTCATTCACTTTCAGGGGCCAGAACTATACCTTCCATGCAAAGCTAAGAAATGCCGGCTCCCAGGAAAGGAGAAACACTGCACAAAGCCCAGCTGTCCCCAGAGTCATACGTGCCGTGAGGTCAGAGGCCAGGAATCTCCTCGGGAAGGTACGCTTTCCATGCGGAATGTCTGAACTTGCCAGCTGGGGGAAGTTGGACTTCTACCAAGGAGAGTTTTGCCCTGACTCTTGGTAACTGTCAGCACGTCTCACAAAGACAGGAACTCCTGAGACCGAGATGCCAAGCAGCCGGGAACCATTAAGAAGAAAACCTGAGCTGCTGAAGGAAACTGGAAACTGCCTGAACTCTCTTCCCAGGGATGCAAACTGCAGCTTTAAGAATGAAGCCTTTTGTCCTGGACCTGCTCTGGGCCTGGCTCGCAGCACACCGGACTTCACTGAGGCAGGGAGGGACAGGGCACGGCTTCTCGATCAAGACACTATGAACAGAGAGTCCTCTGCCGTGGCGGGCCGTCTCATGCATCGTAGGGTGCTCACCAGCAGTCCTGCTCTCCACGCACTGGGTGCCAGTGGCCCTTCCTCTCACCGTTTGTGACAATCCAGATTGTCTCCTGACATTGTCACATGTCCCCTGAGAAGCACAGTCACCCCAAGTTAAAAAACACTACTATGGTACGTAATTCTGTAGGCTGTGGAATCAGACAGCCAGAATCCAAATCCTGACACTCTTGCCCCATTTACCAGGTGACCTGAGAAAATTCCAGCTTCTGTGTTCCTCAGCGCTCTTAACCAAAAATAGAGTTAACATGAAGTCCCACTCATAGTGGTTATGAAGATTAAGTGAGACGTCACACATGAAGCGTGTACGATCAGGCCTGGCCCAGAGAAAGCCAACATTCAGCTACACATTATCATCCTCATTTTTCAGAAAAGGAGAGTGAGGCTCAGGGAAGTGACTGAGAGACCACACGGCCAGCAAGCTGCCCTCTGGGGGGCCAGCACAGGCAACCTCCTCAAGAGTTCAGTGGCCATCAGGCGGGCTGCTATCACACAGCCAGTCCTCTTCTGGGCTTTGCAGCTGAAGCAGAAACCAGAGACAATTCCTGTGTTCTAGAAACTCCAGTCCAGCAAAGGCGGCAGATGGGTGGCCTGGCCATTTCAGTAATGCCTACGGTAGGCCACTGTAGAAGGGCAGAGAAGCCCAGGGTTGCTTATGTGTGGAGGTGAGGCACCTGACTCAGCCCAGGTCGTGGGAGAGGTGACACCCAAGGGGATCCTGAAAGCCCCCAAAACTCTTGCCACCTAACCCACTGCTGATTCCGTCAGACAGATGGCTTTCCCAAGTGAGCCCACACGTACTTCCAAAGGGTAAAGTCTGCGGTACGCCCAGGCAGGAACACCAGCCTCCAAATGTCTGGGCAAATGGAAAAAAGCACAGTCTTTTGGAGACTGAGTGAGACCTCCTCCCCCCTTAGGACTGCGAGGTGGGTCAGCTGCCCCTCGCCGGAGCCCATGCGTGCTTGAGCCATTCTGGGAGAGAGGCTAATGAGGCCCAGTCACCTGCGCTGGGCTCTCTGCTCAATTCCAAAGACAATTAAAACTTACTCAGCATGAACAGGCAATGATGATGAATAAGTAAAAATCCACATTGCACGAGAGCAGGTCCTTTTCCTTGAAGAAGCTGATTACATAAGAAAGGACCATGACCCTTGTGACAGAAAAAGGATTTCACAAGCAGAGACATTTTAATAGCCCTATATTTCACTTAATGAGCTGACTGCTGAAGGCGCACAGTCCCATTCCCACTTGTTGGCTTCAACACCTGCATCATGGCAGTGTCAGTGTACCCTGTACAGAAGCCGATTCACTTGGAACCTGTCCCCTGTGCCAGCCCTGAGCCCCTGCTAAGAGGGTGGGGAGGCCCAAACCCCACGGCCATCCTCAGAGAAGAGGCTCCAACACCATATCTTATTCTTATCATGGGTCTGCGACAAGAAAGAAGATGCCCCAGGCCAGTGCTCCCGAGTGTGGCTCAGACAGCAGCAAGCAGCCATACCTGGGAGCCTGAGAGAGACGCAGATTCTCAGGCTCCATCCCGGACTTACGGAATCCCAGTCTTCGGAGGGGTGGGGGGGATCCGTATCTCAACAAGCTCTTCACATGATTCTTCTGTTAAAGCTTGAGGACCCGTTCCACAGACCATCTTCCCTTCACCTAACCTTTTACTAATTCATTCAACAAATAAGTACTGAGCATCTACTCTTTAATAACTAGATGCTGGTGTACAGTACTGAATAAAATTGACACGGTTTTTGCACTTGCAGAATTTAAATTCTCCCCTGGGGAATAGCTGGGAGTTGGTGGCTACTTCTGATGAGAAACCCATGCAGAAGTTAAAAACAAACTCTTATTCCTGACAGATATTCAACGATAGTCATTTCATATCATAATAATGAGCAGGCTAACCCAGAATGAATACTTAGTAGGCATCAGAGTTGGATGAAAAAAATGACAAAAACAATGAATGAAATTAATCCCTCCTCTGCCTTTTTGCCCCCCTGCCTACACTGCCCGAGGACTCTGCCCTCAGCCGCCTATTGACATCTCTAATCTTCCTGGTGAGTCCGAGCCCCTTGAGAATGGGCCAATGTGCCATCAGCTTGGTTTCCCCAGGGTTCAGCATGCTACCTGGAACTCACTCAGTATCTGCTGAATGAATGAGGAAAGGAATACACCCCAATTCGCCTGGGAGATCGCTCAGTGGCCCTAGAAACCCCAAGACAGCCTGCAGCCCACCCTGCAAGCTAGGAAAGCCCCCCACCCCCACCCCCTCACTGTTCACTAGTAACTTGCATGTCTGCCAAAATTCTGCAACCAGGTCTCTAACTCTATTTACAAGCCAGGTCCCCATCTAGAGGGTTGTGGAGAAGAGCTGCCTTCAAGGAAGTCAGATCTCTCTGGAGGCACCTCCCTCTGTGCTGGGAGACTGTAAGACAGACATCCCTGCGGAGCTGCCGCAAGGGCAAAATTAGAAATAAGCCCAGAGGGAGGCAGAGCAGGACACAGGGAAGTACTGTCCCCTATCCCGCCTTCCTGGAAAATAGGAATATCAATCAGTTAACAGTAACAATAAGCAGCTCAGATCTCAGAGATTTCATTCAACTGGAAATCCTTCGGCAAGCTCATAGTGGCAGATTTTTGCCTCATTTAGATACTTGATGGACTTAAGCCAGTTTGTGTATTTACTTAGGAAGGAGAAGAATAAAACATTCAAACATACTCTTTACGCTAAAATAGCATTATCCAAAAGCAAGGTAAAAAAAATAGAGTTTTCATATCATTTTTCAGCTTTCAAGGAATAAAATCCCCTCTGAATATGTGGATGTATGTTTAGGTTTGATTCAGGCACTTTCTTAGAAGAAGAACGTGATATATGGAAGTGGGAGCTTTCATATCTAATGAAAGCAAAGACACTCAGTGGCAACAGGACAGAAGAGTAAGAGTGAGAAGGGCTGACAGAGCCTCTGTGGCCAAGGCCACGAGCGAGCAGCAGTTAGAGAAAGGGGACTTTCTGCTCTCCATCTCTTGCTGCAGCAGGATCCTCTTCTGGTTTGAAAGAGTAGGCCAGAAGTTGGTATAAATCTCGCTCACGGCTCAGGTGCGATGAGAGAGGGCCCAAGTGAGGCTTACTCTCACCATCACTTTACAGGAGCTCCTAAGGCAAAGCATGAGTGAAAGGCTTCGGATCTTCCTCACCGTATGCAGAAGGAAAGGACTGGAAGATGCGGAAGGGAAGGGGCAGAAGGGTTCCCTGCCAATCCCCCACTACTGCCTGGTACAGGAGTCCTGGATCTGAGCTCACAGCAAGGATGCTCAGGAAGGCTCCGGGGACAAGAATCCCTGGGCCAGGCTGGAGAAGACACCAAGCCTCAGGTGGCTCCCACAGGCCTGGGGGACGTGGGTCTCCTAGGGGAGCCTAGAGGCCTCACAGGCCCGGAGCAGGTACCCGAGACGCTTCTACCTGCCTGGCGATGTCCTCCCATGTGGTAAGGCAGGCAGGGGCAGACTGAGGCCTGTGACCTCCTAGAACCAGGACCCAGATGGAGAGGAAAAGGAAAAAAGGCTGAGATTGAGAAAAGAAGAACAAATGAGACCCAAAGAGAGAGGAGGGAGATAGGTGGCAAAAGAAAAGTAAAAACAAGCATTACTGGGGTTGACTAAACACTGTTTACAGAGTTTGACGTATATTAACTCATTTAATTAACTCCTTGCAACACAGTCTAGTGCAAGCATTACTATCCCCCATTTTATTCATAAAGAAACTGAGGTTTAGAGCTAGTAAATGAAATGAAGATTTAAATCTAAACAGTCTGGTTCCAGACTATGAAAAGGAAAGAGAAGGGATGGGAAGGGATGAGGACAGAAGAGAGAAAAGGGAAAGAAAATCTTAATATGGAAGATGTTTTGTGCAGCAGATGAATGGACAGATGGATGGACAGAACGATGGATGGTGGGAAACAGAGAGGAAAGTGGAGCCAGTCCATCATCTCGCTACTGAATCTGACCAGCGTTGACTCTGAAGACTGCAGTCATCGCCCAGGGGCTGCTCCCAGGCTGGTCTAGCTTCCTTCCTGTTCTGTCCAGGGTCTACTGTTGCACAGATTTCATTCCCAAATCAAACATTTCCGGAAAGTAAGAACTGGCAAAACACACGTAGCCTACAAGGGGGCACTTAGTATTACCGTCCAAGAAAGGAGTCTGAAAACGTGTTCCCCAGATTCCTGCACTGGGAGAAAGTTAAATGACTCAACGTCTTTTGAATTCCGCTCAACAGATGGTTGCTGCATGTTCATCCGAGGTCAGGCCCTCCCTCCGGCAGGAGAGAAGAGTGAAGAGGGCTCTAGGTTCCCTAGTGGCTTGACAATTGTCCCACAGCCCCCAGCAGATGCAGCAAGTCCTATGTGCATCACAGGAGAAAAGCCGACAGGAACACAGAGCAGGCAAGCAAACGACTTTGCCTGAGACGGTTGAAGAAAGCTTCACGTAAGTGGGACTTGAGCTAGACTTGAAGATGAGCTGGAGTTTCCCCGGTGAGGAAGAAGACAAGCAGGCAGGACCAGCAGAGGAAACCACAGAAGTGCAGGCGGGGTAGTGAGAGTGCAAAGAACCTTCTAGAAAACTGTCAGAAGTTCTGCACAGCAGTACTGCACAGGGAGGAAGTGGCGGGGAATAACCCCAGTGACAAATGTGGAGGGCTGAATTGTGGCTGCCTCTCTAAGGCACGGGGACCTTAGCCTTTGAAGCCAGGAACCCTTTGAGAATCTGGCCAAGCTCTCAATCCTCTCCCCAGAAAATACACTCAAACAAATGGAAAATTCTACCCTCAGCATCACAGTGCTCTCCTGCCTGGGGTTAGATACCCTTGCTGCACACAGCGTGGAGCTAGAGATTGCTTCAGCAAGACAGTGATGTGATCAGAGCCCTGGGTCCGAGATAGCTGGAGAAGAGAAAGGTAAAGCCCCCATTTCAGGGTCAAGCACACCCGGATCTGAGACCCTTCCAGACTGTAAGACCTCAGGCATGCTGATTTCAGAGGCAGCAACTCCGTTTCTCATTATAAAATGGTCAAAGTTACAGTTCCTACTTCACCAGGCTGTAGGAAAGACTGAGGAAAAGTACTTCAGGTGCTCCCCACAGAGTGCAGAGCACAGGGTGAGCACCGGCCCCGGAGAAGGCTTTTAAACAATGAACACGGTTCTGGTAAGGGAGGTGGGAGGCTCCAGCAAGTGAGGCAGAGAAACGAGCTCACCTTCCACCCCCGGGGGTGTCCGGCCCCAGGGCCCAGCTGCGTGGATGCCCAGCTATGTTGTGCACATTTAGAATCAGTTGTGGACAAAGTAGACCCACAGGCGTGTGCTACTACTTTCTTTGTGAATAGAGGGTGCCTGTGCCTCCTAAAGCCAGAAACACCGGACTGGGGAATGACTGAGCAAAGGAACTCACTCATGGTGTTTCCAAACAGATTTCATAACCAGATTATACCTAAGATTTGAACTTGGCAACCACAGGTCTATTCTTCAGGTTGTGAAAGCAATATTCACAAAGCTGATGAGGCAGATTCCCAATCTCAGGTTCCATTGAAGATGCCGAGCACAGATACCTGAGGGGCACGGCGCTCTGCCTCACTCGGCAAGAAGGGCACCACACTGGACAGAGCTCTGCTTACAGAGCACGGTGGGGCCGGGCACAGCGCAGGCGCTTGAGAAATATACGTTAAAGGAACAAATGAAAAGGAAGTTACCGCTGGACTTCCCAAAGTGAAAAAGAACATATTAGAAATGGGACCCTAGGATTTATGTAGCTAGTCCGGTCTCCCATTCTACAGCCATGGAAAGGGGCGCGCAGAGGGGCAAAGTCATATTCCCAATGACATGCTATGTGTTATGATTCGAACTGTATCCCCCAAAAAGAACACCAGTTCCTCACTGTGCCCTCATTTGGGTCCTTATAGAGGTAATCAAGTTAAAATGAAGTCATTAGGGTGGGCCCTCATCCAATATGACGAGTGCCCTAGTAAATAGAGAGATTTATACACAAACACAGGAAGAACACCATGTAAAAATAAAGTCAGAGATTGCCTTCTACAGGCCAAAGACCTCCAAAGCAAGCCACAGCAGCCAGGAGAAGAGCGTGCAACCGAGTCTCTCTCACAGCTGTTAGAGAAAACCAACCTTACAGACCCCTTGCTCTCAGACTTCCAGTCTCCAGAACCACGAGATGATCCATTTCTGTTGCTGAAGCCACTCACTCTGTGAAACTTACAATGATCCTCAGCAAGGCAATAGATGCTCTCTCTGCTACAGATCAATAGTTCTGAAGAAAATGGGAGGCCATTTCCGCTCACTTCTAACCGACAAGCCTAATATCCTGCTTCTTTACAAGACCTCAGAAGGTCAATGAATTAGAGGCTAGGGATCTGATTATTCATTCACGTGACCAGTATTTCCTGAGCACACATGAAGCGCCACCATCGGCCCAGCTCTGCCCCGCAGCTGGGGAGCACACGTGTGAGCCACAGAGGTGAACTTAACACCGGGCCACTGAAACACAGCGCGGTCTGGCGCAGAGGATGCCCAGCAGCCGGGGAGAACACACAGCCTCTGTCCAGGAGAGTTAGGGAAGATGTCACTGAGAATGGAACTTTTGAAAAGGTCTTAATTAAGTGAGGAGTTTCCTGAGCAGAAAAGGTGGACAGGCGCATTCCAAAAAACCCAACCATGTAAGCAAAACACTGGAAGGCCCAGGACAGGGTTACGGGGAGGGTGCGGTAAGAAGGGGCTCCTGCATGAAGAGGCGGCGGGGGAGGGGCACCTGACATCACAGCCGGCTGATCTCCTGTGCAGAGAACATGATGCAATCACACCAGTTTTCAGGGTGCTCCTTCTATGGAGAGGGTCTCAAGGCCAGGAGAGCCCATGGCAGGGTGCTCTTGCCTGGCGAGAGGGAAAATGCGGAGGAACAAATGGATCCCCAGGCCACTCCTGCGGCCAAGGTAGCAGACTGTGTTGACCCAGCCTCCACAGGCTCCGAGGCTGCCAGCAGGAGGTGACACTGGCCTCTGAGGGATGGTGCCCAATGTTTTCTCCCTACCTTCAGGAAAGAGAAAGCTGCCCACAGGTTCCCAAATCTCACACTTTTCTTAATGACTCAAGGAAGAAACTCAGAAGGAAAACATTCAGAATAGAGGAGCCCACTGAGGGCAGGAGGTACTGGAGGTGCAGTTTCCCTTCTGAGCTCGTGCACATCCAGCTAAATCTGCCTCAGGCTGGCAGGTGGTGGTCTAGCCGGGCTCTCTGCCACACCAAAGCTGCTCCAGATCAGCCGCCCTGTTAGTCCCGGGCCTCGCCGAAGGAGGCGGCCCCACGCCTACGAAAGAAGGAGAGCTGTCACAACTCCAAGCAGGACTCCAGTAGGGAGTCACGGGGATCAGGTGGAACTGGCGTCCTCCCAGTCAATATCCCACTCTGTCCCGCAGCTCAGAAAACTGGGGTTCAAAGGACTTGGCAGCCTTCAGGCCTAGTGGGCCTCTATGGCCTTCCATCAGCAGCTTGCCTAACTCACACCTAAAATCCTCCGGCAAATGGAAAGCCTGGCTCTCACAGGCCAGCCAATCTTTAGAGAGCCGTCACTATTTTCCTTATATTGGGCCCACGAGACCTCCCTGATTTTCCCCATGTGCCCCATCTGTCTAACTCTCTTGAGCATCCAAACATACGTACATGGGCCAGCCCCTCCTCTCCTGGCTAAAGCCATCCGGTGCTCCCGGCTCTCCCCACAGAGTCACTTTGCACCCGCCCACACTCTGTGCATGCTCCTCTCAACTCAGGCCAAGGCCAGACCACCTCCAGTTTGCTACTTGAGCTTTTCACATTGGAAGGAATCTTATTTTAAAGATTTCTCCTTATTTCACCATTCTCTGGCGCCCAAAATCACAATCACCTCATTGTGATTGTCATCGCACCTCTGTGCGTTCCAAAGACATCTCTGGTCTTTTAAGATAAAATGCACAAAGGATATAGAGTAGAAGACAGATGGAGCCACAGGAAAAAGAAAAGTTGGGGTCTATGTGTGGAGAAAGCAAAAGAAGGGTGGTGAATGGTGGGGTGCGTAAAGATGAGCCCCTTTTTCTCTGCTCTGATTCTTCTGAGTACATACCCAGGCATGTCCCTGTCATTCTCTGAGAAATCTGAAAAACAGTAAATTTAAGCATGATCTTAGAGTGGCCATAACTGAGAGTTCAGTTCTTTCATATAGAGATCTGCTTTGTTTAGCAGAAGGACACTGCACAGTCTGAATTCTGGGGGTAAACATCCCCAGGTTGTGTGCAAGATGATCGGATAAGGGGAGGGAGAACATATTAGAATTTTATTTGATTATCACATCCTTTAAAATTTCTGATTTTTGCATGTGCTAAATCATACATTATTTTATAAGTAAATAAATGTGAGATGCTGCTCCAATATATTTTTACTGAGACACTTGCATAATCAAAAAGAATGTTGCTCAGGATCACAGTCAATTAGCCCACAAATGCCTTCTACTGGCCTCGGGGTGGGCAGATGAGAGTACGGCTACTCACAGCAAAGCATCTGCACTGTTGTAAAAATGAGTCATTCTGCACAGGACCTACTGACTTTAAACAGATACATCATTAAGAGGGCATTATTTAAGCTACATTAATAGAAATAGCATATCTAGAATGAGGGAGGGGGACAGTCACATTCAACCTTATTTGTCCAGACTACACATGGAGGATTGTGTTTCATGCTGAGGGTTAGATTTTTATTTTATTTTATTTTTATTATTTGGGGGGGGAGCGGGGGGAGGGGGGCGTGGATCTTAAGCAGTCTCCGTGCCCGGGCTTGATCTCACAACCCTGAGATCATGACCTGAGTGGGAAATCAAGAGCCAGGTGCTCAAATAACTGAGCCACTCAGGCACCCCTAGAAGTTGTATTTTTAAAAATAACTCCAAAATTAGCATCCTGTCAAAGAACAGTTACAAAATATGTCAAGAACACTTGAAACCACGTCATCTGGATAGAACTGGATGGGACTTGTGTACTAGACAAAACTGGGTGCCCAGCCTGGCAGGAAGGCATATTTCTAAAGAGCTGTAGAGGAGAGTGAAAATAGACAGTCTATGTGACACAAGAATTAAAGCCAATGGGCAGAGTTACAGGTCAGAAATTTGGGGTACAAGCTACAGAAGAAATTTCTGTCATTGCTGCCCCAAGACAGTGAGCTCTCTGTCACTAGAGATACGCACACTGACCCAAGATAACTACTTATTGAAGACGCTACAGAGCAGACTCTGTCTTCAGATGAGGGCGGGGTCATTTGAAACACAGGTTTCTAACAAAGTCAGCACATGGACATCCGGTGGTCCACAGGGTGATTTTAGGTAGTACATGCACAGGTATTTTTAATTTTAATAGTGATCACATAGATATCTTTCGATTTAGCTGAGGCTGGGTTTACTTAAGTCAGTCAATTAATGTCAAGAACTCCCATACTCATCCTCCGACCAGGGATCACTTCTAATTTCTGCCATTCTCCTTCCAGCAAAGTGCAGGCCCCAAGGCTCGAGTTGGCAGAGCCCTGTGTTCACCGGGCCCCAGAACAAGCAGCCTTGGCAACCCTGCCCTTCCTCAACCTGTCCTGGATCCAGAACGACCCGCTTTCCTGTTATACGACCAGATGAAACTGATAAATGGGTCCCCACTTAGACCCGGGCTACCCTTCCCCACCTCCATCTCAGGGAATCCAGGCTTCTTTGAGCAATGGGCTCCTATAGGGTATATCTGAACCCTGAGAAGAAACTCTAGAGTCAAGGAAGGTAATCCTTAAGTGCACTTTGAGGACAATGATTTTTTTAGTCAGAAAGGGCCTTAGGATTCTGCACCCCCACCCCCCACCCCCGCAATTATGCACTTAAAATCACATTAGAATCCTGCACACCTGCTTCAGTTTCTGGGCAAGAGGGAAATACATACTTGTATTTTAAGTAGTAATTATATTCATTCTAAAGTAGACCAATCACTTCGTCTTCTTTGGAAAAGTGAAATTACTCTTCCAAATAAACCCTCAACTCATCTGTTCCTCATGCAAAAAAAAAAAAAAAATCATGCATTCAGTTCTTCAGTTCATGCATTCAGTTCTTCAGTTCTTTACAAAGCATTTCCCACATCTATTTTTCATCTGATCCTTATAACAGTCTGATGAGGTATGGATTATAGTGATTATGCCCATCTGGGGACAAGGACTTTGAGGCTCAGAGAGGTTGCTTAAGTTGCTCCAAGCCACACAGCTTTCAAACCCACACCCAAACTGGCCTACGCCAAATCCTAAGCTCAAACCTCTATACCACACTGCCCTCCAGTGTCCCAGAAGAGGGATTCCAGGCATTCTACAAAGGTAGCAAGAGCAGCTCCCATCCTTACATTTCCAACAAATAAGGGCTCTTTTTAGTTTATGGATGGTCTGGATTGTGATGTGGTTGATTAGCCTCAGATGATTCTGGCAGAGCTCATTTCTGCCCCTCAAAGAGTTGGGCAATTTCCTCATCTGCTTAATATACATGACTGATACCTACCTATCTCCTAGGATGGTTCTAAATGGAGTAACATAAGTGAATGAGTCTGGTATACAATAGAGGCTCAATAATTGCACACTGGGTCTGTTGGCACTCCTTTGCTACCTGAGATCCTGGTTAGAAAAATCTATGAGCTAAACTGGAACCAAAACCCCAATTTCCAGATTGCACATTTCCATTCGAACTAAATGTGTGCCTCTTTTTGTTTGGCCTGCAGGGATTTTATAAAATGAATCATTTAAGCAAAATGCATCTTCATGTTAGGGAAGGCAGAAACCCAGGAATTTGGGGGGAAAGGCAATAAAATGAATACTATTAAATTCCACTGATTTGGTGCACAGGACTCCTTAAACACGTTTTTACCAGGTGTCCCGGATTTTCCAAGATGGTCCTCCTTTCAGATGCTCAGGGCCTTGGCTCAGACCACATGGTGCACACTGTGCCAGGCCACAAAACACAATTTTGGATTAGGGAAAGATGGTCAGTGGCAGGGCATGCCAGACTACAGCCCTTTGAGGGCTCACAGTCTAGAAGAGAAGGCTATGGGGAAAGAAGGGATGAGTGTGTGAAATGACACAGTAGAAGAAGGAACTGAGGGGTACCAGCAATTCAGAGAGTACCTTAGAAGTCAGAGAAGGTTTCACAAGGAAGGGGCATTCCACTTGGATCCTGAAAGCTGACTAGGATTCACCCAGGGAGAAAAGGTAAAATGTCTCCATCTGTGACCCACTCTGCCTGCAATCCCTGGCCCACCTGCCGAGACCCCTCCCCTCCTTATCTGACTCTAGAGCTCAGGTTTCTTACCCAGTCCCTAACATCACTCACCTCCCTTTCTAACCCTGATTCCCATCCAACCCATGTCTCCTTTCTCCTCCGCATCTTCCTTTCACCGTGAATCATGAGGCCCACTTCCTTCCCTCTGAAAGACTCAAAATGGCTTGTTTATCTGAGTCTCTTCTTCTAACCCCAGGCCTCTGTCCTCAAAGGATAGCAAAGTGAGGAAAATGCCAGACCCAACAGAGAACAGAGTGTGGAGGTGCTCCTGGCTCGTGACTCATGATTCAACAGAGATGAGTGAGAGGTTGTGGTGGGTGTGGGAGCAGCAAAGGCACAGAGACAAGGAGAAGGATTAAATGAACCAAGCCAAGCTCAACCTTAAAGATCCTAGTTTGGTTTGTTCCCAAAATAGGGTTGAGCTTATGGCTGGTTCTTACTTGTTAATAACCAGTTCACTCATCCCTCTCTTAAGTCCTTGTTCATTAATCTTCTTAAAGAAAGCAACTTGACTCTGTTGAGTTTACTGGGTATGTGTCAAACCTGTTGTTCCACTAAGAGATTTCAGAGGTGAAGTACACGTATAGAGATCTTCAGAAAACTTCCACATCACAAGAACATCACTCTCCTGACCCAGAGCTGTGAGCTACATACCGGTAAAGAGCCATATGCTGAAGCACCAAGAAGCTGCATGTACTTACTCATTCGCTCACTCATTCATTTATTCATTTACTTAAAAATATGTATTGACCGTGATCAGACATGAACTAGATATTGTGAACATGAGCAACAATGAACAGATCAGGTGTGGTGTCTGTTCTCATAGAATGATCAGGAAGTTAGACATATGAATAACTGCAACATATTGTAATGGGTGGTGGGACAGAAACCCTAAGAGCAAGCTCTTGGAATTACCAAAGGGATTACAGATATTTTCACAGAGAAAGTAATACTTGTGGTCTCTCTGAGGTCAAGGATGGTGTCTTTATTCATCGCTGTGCCCCGTAGGCTGAGCACAGGGTTTTGTTCCTCAGAGGTGCTCAGAGATGTGTGCAAGTAAATAATCAAGATCTCAAAGAATGAGGGCACCTGGGTGGCTCAGTTGGTTAAGCAACTGCCTTCGGCTCAGGTCATGATCCTGGAGACCCGGGATCGAGTCCCACATCGGGCTTCCTGCTCGGCGGGAAGCCTGCTTCTCCCTCTCACTCCCCCTGCTTGTGTTCCCTCTCTGGCTGTGTTTCTATTCTCTCTGTCAAATAAATAAAATCTTTAAAAAAAAAAAAATCTCAAAGAATGAGTAGGAGTCACTAGACAAAAAAGAGAAAGGAGGTACAGCAGGGAGAGGGGGCACCATGATGAAGAGCGGGCCTCTGCAGGAAGGACAAGGATTCCAGTATGGGTGTGATGTGTTGCAAAAGACAAGGCTGGAAAAGGAAGCTGGGTTCAAATTGCGAACTTCTTGGTATGCCATGCAAAGAAGCGGGAGCTTCATCCTGAGAACACAGGGTACATGTGTTAGTGTGGGCTTGCCATGGGTAGATCCATGTGGCTAGACTTTCTCAGTTAAAAACATTGTGTCTTGGGGCACCTGGGGGAGTTCAGATGTTGAGCGTGTGCCTTCAGCTCAGGTCATGATCCTGGAGTCCCTGGATCGAGTCCTGCACCAGAGCAGGAAGCCTGCTTCTCCCTCTCTCACTGCCCCTGCTTGTGTTCCCTCTCTAGCTGTGTTTCTCTCTGTCAAATAAGTAAAATCTTTTAAGGGGTACCTGGGTGGCTCAGTTGGTTAAGCCACTGCCTTCAGCTCAGGTTCTGATCCTGGAGTCCTGGGATCGAGTCCCACATCAGTCTCCCAGCTCCATGGGCAGTCTGCTTCTTTCTATGACCTTCTCTCCTCTCATGCTCTCTCTCCCTCTCTTTCTCTCAAATAAATAAATAAAATCTTTTAAAAATATTTTAAAAAATAAAAATAAAAATAAGTAAAAACATTGTGGCTTGGACTTCAGTATATTGGAGACTTTTTTTTTCTTTCACAGCAAAGGCATTCATTTGGTAGCTATGGTGTAGCCCAGTAAGTGAATGCTTAAGGATTTCAACCCAGCTAGCCAAGTATCTGCCTGATCTCTCATCCAGAGACTCCCTTTACACTGAGGGTCCATATCCTCCAGAAGTGTCCCTGCTGACTGGCCGTGGGTCCTCTGAACCAGAGCAGGCAGCAGAGTAGACAGCAAGAGGGATATGTGGACACTCCCAAGCATGAAAAGATTACAAATTATAAATCAGCATTCTCTAATGCTTTATCCATAAAAAAAAATAAAGGTTGCTAGGTTTTTTCT
The DNA here is from genome assembly GCA_004023965.1 of Spilogale gracilis. Taxonomy (NCBI): domain Eukaryota; kingdom Metazoa; phylum Chordata; class Mammalia; order Carnivora; family Mephitidae; genus Spilogale; species Spilogale gracilis. Next base: position 69,655 of record PITA01002413.1, on the reverse strand, counting down.
CTTTTTACTTTTTTGTTTTTATACAACACGTGTGGGTATGCACATGCATGAGTGCATGTGTGTGTGTGTAGCCATCAGAAAACCCAGGTACAATCCTACCTCTCCAAGTCACTACAAGACATCGATCAAGTCACTTAAAGTCCATGACTCTCAGTGACTCTCATCTATGAATGAGAATGACACACTCACACAGCTACTGTGGGGACTGACAAACAGGAGGGCTCTACAGCCTCTGTCAAAGGGTCTGGGGCTTAGGACACATGCCCCCGAGACCCGTGCCACCCGTCTCAGGCTCCCCAACCCTCCTGGTAGAGCAGCATGTCACGCCGGGTTGACAGTGCTCATTCTTGCCTCCCTCATCACTTCAGGTACCCCAAAAGGAGAAAACCTCAGTGCTGTTTGCTTTACCAGATAGTGATGCATCATTTCCTAGTAACTAGGGACCAGTAAATCAATCACCAGGAAATTGACAAGCTGGCTTCACGGGGCCACTCTATGCTTCCTCTGCCCTTTGAATCAGCACCAGCGCCACTGTCCCCCAGTCTCACACTTACGCACCTACAGCCTGTAGGCACTGCACGTACCCCAGTGCCCCACTACTCCTTGCACTGCGCTCTCACCCGGCAACATCCTTCCCACATCGCCTTTGCCAGACGGATGCCTCAGTGTTTAAGTCTCAGCTCAGGCCATATCCTCTAGGAAGCCCTGTGTGAGCTCCTCTATCAGAACGATCACCCCTTCCCCATGTTCCTTTCACATATTGTGCTGGTTATCTCATCCTACACCCCATGACACTGAAAAATCTCTGGTTTTTGAGTGTGTCACCCCAAAGAGCCTCCAAGACCCTCAAAAACAGGATCCATGACTTGGGTTTCATTTTATCCAGTGTCTCTCACAGAAATGGAACAAACTGTGCATAGAGCAGAAAGTCACTGAAAGGAGCTGATGATAAGCATAAAAGCACTATTGGAATACTGTTTCCCTAAGTACGCTGTCAACAAACCTCTGGTTTCCAAAAGTGACTCCCCTGCCTCCCCCAGTGAACCACGGCTCCCGACATCGTGCCTGTGTAGAGTCCCTTCCTCTTGAGTCTGGGCTGGCCTTGGGGAGGGGCACGATGACAGGCAGAATGCAGAGACAGCACCTCTGCCTAACTTCCAAGGCAACTTCCACCAGGGTTTCCTGCAATACGAGGGCAGTGGTTCTCAGCCCAAGGCCCTTTTGCTTCCCAGATGACAGCTCACAATGTCCGGAGACATTTTTTTTGGTTGTCACAAACCGGCAGGGAGAAGAGGGGTTGCTACTAGCATCTAACGGGCAGGAATGCTGCTAAACATCCTTCAGTGTACAGACAATCTCCCACAACAGAACGGCCCAAAATGTTACCAGTGCCAGGGCTGAGAAACCCTGCTCTAAGGGAAGCCAGATGCCCTGTAGGAAGTCCTATTCCCAGTCCTAGTCCCAGCTAGCCATGTGGAGACACAGAGAGACCCGGACAGCCTCTAACTCTTCTAGTCAGGCAGCTGGATGCTTTAGACACATGCAAATTCCTTGACGCTTGCTCTGATCCTACGAGTCGGGGCAGTAGGAATCCTGTAACGCTTTGTAAATGGGGAGCTGAGGCCGTTTTCATTTTACTGGGAACTTTCTCCCTGGGAAAAGGGGGACAGGAAGGGTCAGGCTGCTGCTGTTGTTTGCCCGATGACAGGCTTCAGGGACAGCACTGACCAAGGTGAGACGGTTCTGCCAGAGAAACAGGAATGAGCTCTGGCTGAGAATTAGAGTCGGTATGAGGGGAGATGCGTGCACAGTGTCAGCACGCACTGCAGTGCCCTGGCTTCCGAACCACACTAACTTGCCACCCAATTCAACTCAACTCCACAAGCACTTGTTGTTGAACACCTGCTGGGTGTAGAAACTGAGCTCACTCCCACAGGAAGGTTCAGAGATAAGAAGATTGAGTTCCTGTACAAAGGGGTTAATATTTTAGTCAGCGGGACTAACATAGCGACAGCAAGCTACAAAACAAAATGGCAAAATGAAATCAATGCTCAAGCGAGATGCAAGCAGGTAAAGGGACTGTGAGTTTACACTACTATGTTAATGAAGGGACACTCATTCATCCTACCATTTGTCAAGCACCCATTATATTCTAGGCACAATACTGTAACCAAAAGCTATCAGTCAGAGGTTTATGACCCAATGTAGACTTATCATACACATCTTCAGAACAGTACGTAGTCCTGGTCATTCAGTAAATAAATAACCGGGAAAAGAGTGATGATACACTCTAAAAATTCACAAATGACAGGATGATTTTAGTCTATACATTGAGACTCTAAATCTGAGAATGACTCACAAATCTCATACTATCTGTATTTTAAGATTTAAAAAAATTAAAAATAAAGATTAAGGACAATATTTCCAGGAAAGTAAGGGGCGGGGGGGTGGGGAACCAGTATTTGAAATTTTTCATTTCTCATCTGTGTTCCTCATCTTCCAAAATGTGTGATTCCACATAAGATGCTCAAGGCCCCACTTTCAAAATGGAAGACGGGATCCCCTTCAGAAACTTGGTGGGCACTGAAAGGGAGAAGAACATCAGCTGGGATGGGCTATGTCATACAACGGTGACAAACTCTCCCTGGCTAGTAACAACAGCACTTATTTCTTATTTACCCGGCGAAGGTGACGGAGGCTTCCTTGCAGCCCATGCTTCCAGCTCTCCATAGCAGAGCAATGTGGCCAACTACGCACTAGGGAGACCTTGGTCAGGCTAGTCGCACGGTCAGCCGCACCTGACTCAGGCACACAGGGACGTGCAGTCCTACTACAAGCCTTGAAGGAAAAAGGGCCAGAAATACGTGATGAGCAGCACTAACCACTACCAGAAGGAGTCATAAATTCAGAAGAGCGCCTTCCCAGAACATCAGTCCTACTTAAAGACTGATAACTCAAAACCCTGACAGAATTTAAAAGCAAACACAGATCAGTAATGGGCTGACGTTCAAGACATGTCTGATCTTCAAGTTAAAATACAAAACTTGGAAGGGAATTCAGGCTTCTGAATGCTAAAGACAAAATCTCCAAATACCCCCAGTCACTTTACTTGGCTATTTTTAGTGGTTCCGTTAAAACATTCAGAAGCACTAGTGGAGGATAAATATTCCATTTGAAGGAAATGGAAGAAACAGAGCCTTTGGAGCACTCAAGATAGGCAGTGGGTAACGTTCTAGACTTCCTGACAGTTTAGGCAGAACAGGAACATCACTCATTTTTTGTCAACAGAAAGCAGACATATCCACAGACAGAAGCAGCTGCCTCTCTGTGAGTGTGCTGCATGGGTAATGAAGCCATCTCCAACTGTCATTTGTAAAAGAAGAGAGATACTATCCTTGCATCAACTGTTAACAACTAAAGGACTCACATCAAAGATGGGGCAGTGAAAGTCAGCTGCTCTCTGTAGATGAGATCTAATTCAGAGGTAGGCTTGGCAGGGGGCACTCAAAAGACTGATAATAGCTACACACACGGAGTGCTTATGGGCACTCTTCTAAGCCACCACGTGTAACAGCTAATTAAATCCTCAAAATACCCTATGCAGTAGGTGCTATTATTATCCCCATTTTACAGGTAAGAAAACTGAGGCACAAAGACATTATTAACATGCCTAAGGTCGCAGATCTTAGAAGCAGTGGAATTGGATTCTGACCCAGGCAGTCTGACTTCAAACCCTCACTCTTTCCTACACATCGGGCGATTCTACCTCAACTAATTGACTGTGACCCACTGGGCATCTTCCGTATTCAGTGAGCTCTGGACAAGCGCTAGAACTCACTCAGCTCCGTATTAGGTCATCTTGGCAGGAACGGGGCAGATAGAGTATGCTCTCGGTTACAGCACAGTCAGTGGGCCTTCCTTCTTCATGATCCCCAGGAAGCGCTGCCTCCTCCTCCTCCAAGGACCCCTCTGGACCAGATTCCACTCCTGCTCCTACCCGAAGCAGTCCAAGTCAGGCCTAGCAAGGGCCTCCAAGGCCAATGTGAGTTTTCTGGAGGGAGATTGATGTTTTCTCCAGCTCACTTCCCAGTGATTGATGGAGACCCCAAAGTTCCTACACTACATTAAATGGAAGGCATGACCTCAGCATGGAAACATTTTAGAGGATATAATACCAGCTACCCACCCTTTCTGTTAGAGAACTACCAAAAGTGAACTGAATTGAGCCCTGGGAATGCTCCTCACCTTAAAAAGAAGAAGAAGGAAAAAAGCCCTCTTTTTTTAAATTGGAGGTCTTGGGAGAGACCAGCTTCAGAATATTTTTCCTTTCCATGGGACACACTGACCAAGCATCTAGTGGTATGCCAAGTCCATGCTCTATGACGTCCCCACTACCATCACCACCACCATTGTGCCTGCCCCCAGAAAACGTCCGGAAAGATACCAGAATCTGTGCTTGCCACAAGTAATTTGGGTCTGCTCTGCTCAATCCCAAGCTGACAGTCAGCCCAGGGGATTGAACAAACTGTAACCAGGAGTGTGGTGACCGTGGGCGCTAGGTCAGGAAAGAGGCAGACAGATGTGTCATGGGAGTGTGGGCCCGGCCAAGGGCAGGCAGCGTCCTTGTAAGTGCCCTGGGAAGAGCACCGCGTGTGGGAACGGTGAATCTGAGCCAGGAGGACACGCTCAGTGGCGCATGGGTTAGGCCTTGAGAATACAGCGACTGCAGCGATCTGGGAAGCGCACACTCTGTCTAAAGGCATCCATCCCCATTCCACGTGGTCCTTCTCAACAACAGGCAGCCCACACCAAACGTGTGTGGAGGCAGAACTGGTCTGGGAGCTGCCCACGGGGACCTCTCTTGCACGGAGGGCTCCCGCAGGGGCTGGCCATAGGTTTTCTCTGAAGTCGGACTTCCTTATCGCTCAGGGAAGAAAAATAATTCATCTCAGAGGGGTTATCTGGAGAAGTCAATAATGGTACTAACGTTCCTCATACCCACTCGATTTTGAGGTCCTTGAAGGTAGTGACTTTCCCACTGCTAGCTTGCGGCCTTACTTCCGGCCCGTAGGAGGTGACCGCAGCAACTCTGAATGGATGGAATGCATGCCTACTGTGTGCCAAACGTCGCCCCAGATGCCCTATGCCCTACCACAATCTCATTAAAACCCACGTCTGCCAAGGGCATTCCTTGTCTCTTCTCACCACACGTGCAACCAGTTCTTTTCAGGCAGAAATGGCTAAGAAGGCAGTGGGGCTGGGAACAGGGCTTATTTTAATTAGCTTTCTACCCTTGTACCAATTGCACTGTGAGCCAATGGATAAGCGAGCACTTATCCATTTATTTGCCTCAAATTCTCTAGGCCCTTACTTTGCGCTGTGCGCCATGCTGAGCCAGGGGTCAAGGAGGCGGTGCCTTCCGTCCTGCCCCCCGGAGCTCACCTTCTAGGTGCTGCATTTGTAGCGCTCTGGGCAAGAACACTGCAGCCTACAACAGGCCTCCAAATTACAGCAACATTCTAAGAAGCAGCTGTGGTTTTATTTTTTATTTCCTCAGCACACCCGTCTCTCCACATTTAGTTGATATGCTCTAAAGAACAGGCTCTGACACCTGGGGGTATGTTTTTGAGAAATGTGTGGACCATATGCATACCTAACATGCAACAGGGCCATGGAGAAATTGGTACGATGCTGCTTGGCCCCAGCCAGGTTTTTTTTTTTTTTTTTTTTTTTAATTCCTTAACATCTTGCCTACAAATTGCATCCTCAAGCACTTCAGAGAGTTGAATAACCCCCAAATGCTGATAGCTTATTTCATTATGCTTTACTTGGGGCTTTAAAGGAGGGGGGACCAGAGAATGTCAGGAACAGTTTAGCAGCATCAGGGCCGATTAGGTTGAAGAGCATTCAAAGAAATTTATTTCTGTACTCCTTTTGTTACCAAGATCATGTGTTTGCTGAAAGCAATCTTGTGATTGCCTCACAAGTATGCTTCCTAATCTCTCACAAGCCCATTAGCCATTGCTTGGCTGCTTTTATTAGTTTTTTAAAAGAAAAGGGGGGGCAGGGGGCGAGGAGTAGGACCACAGAGCACTCTCAGGGCAGCAGCCAGAGTGAAACAGGCCATGTTCTGGGAAGGGGGACATCTAGCTTCTAGGCCCCTCTATTGCTTCTAATGCTGTGTGGGCTCAAGCCCACCTTGCACTCCTCTGGGCTTTAGTTACCTCCTTTGTCTGAGTGCAACAGAAGTGAGAAAGTCCATCTCTTTGGGACTGCGGGGCTTACAAAGCATTGCTTTATGCACTGTCTCAGGGCATCAGGTCAGGCCTGGCATGGAATCCCTACTCAAACCTGTGAGGTGTGTGGCCTTAGACAAGTTAATTAACCTATCTGAACTCCAGTTTCCTTGTAAAACAGGGAAAGAAACAGAAGAGTAGGTGAGAAGCTCAAATTAAATAGGGGATCCAAGATTTCTCTTTAAAAAGTTATATAAACATTTAGACTCAACTCTCCCTTGGTTCCACCTCCCTCTCCATTACCTTCACTAATATTTCCCCTAGCTACCACAAATGAGCAAATGCATGATGTATGCAAACACAGTGTTAGGCTATTCAAGGGTAGCTTCCAACAGGTCTCTTAGCATCTACTTCCAGTCCAATTGCTTTCTTCAGTTCCTCCTGTATAGCAACTGCCACTCTGAGATATAGAAATGTTGTCATCCTTCCTCTCCTCCTCCTCCTCCTCATCATCATCATCATCATCACCTACTGTATGAAGCACCTGGTTATTCTGGATCCTCATGACTCTGTGTTTGAAAGACATCTTTCCATAATGACCATAGGGAGGTTCTAACTCAGGTGGGCTGCAATAGGACATAGTATTCCAATTCATAGCTAACATTAATTTACCAGAACTTTCATATGCATTCATTATCCCACTCATAATAGCCTTATGTTATGTTTTGTTTTGTTATAGCCATTTTACAGATAGTGAAACACGTTCAGACAGATCAGGTGACTTGCTCCAAGTCACACAGGTAATAAGAAACAGACTGCAGATGGGAGCCTAGGTTTTTAGACTCTGTATGTGGCAAAGTTGCACTTCCCCACTTTTCATCTGCTCATATGGCAAAGGCACCTGCCCTCACTCTCATTCCAACAGCCACCCTCACTTGGGGGGATCCCACTCAATTAGCACTTAGCTTCCCTTTCCAGGAAAAATAAGTGATGGAAGGAAGTGGGATATTTCTAGCTAGAAGTTTTCTGCGTACCCTTTCTCCTTAATTTTTTTTTTCTCGTGACCACTTAAAACAGCTTTTTGGCCTACACTAGCAGAATGACCCTAACATTTATACATATGAAAGCTTTTTGCTTCCTACTTGTTTTTTTTTAAGAGGTGTGTTTCTCTTTAGGGCAACTTCTAAAGCTAGCCTGCCCAAGGCCACTGACGCTTTGCTGTCAAACACAGGATTCATCTGTACTTCTCGCTTTCTGAAGCTCAACGGCCACAGTCTGGGCAAATACGCAAAACCCTCCTCCATTTTTTATATATTGCTATCAGGAAGCAAAACTGCCATTAGGATCACTGGAATGGCTGCTTTAAACAACGTTGTACACAAGGAAAGGAAGGATCCAATCCACTGAGCTCATTCCGTGTGCCAGCCCCAATAAGAGGCCATCAGTCCTTACAATGTACGAGAAAGAGATCATTACCCCATTTTACAGATGAGGGGAATCACTCAGAGAAGCTTACCCACAGACTCATGAGAAGAGGAGCACAGAATTAGAAGACAGACTTGGGTGACTGCAACACGTGTGTGCACCCCAACTATGTGCTTCCCCCAAAGGCATCTCCACTTTTAGCTGGTTATCCCTAAGGGTGGAAGGAAGCATTCTGTTTCCTGGTAAAGGCAGCTTAGGTAAGTTAAAAACTGGAGGAGAATGGGTGAGGGAGGTCAAGGAAACCACAGAAATCTCACTAGATCAAGCCACAAATACCACCTGGAAGGTACAGTAGAGGTTAAACTGAAGAAGACGGTGACAGCCCCAGCAATGGTGTCTCTCCAGCTCTGCTGAGCAGCACAATCATCACTCCTATTGCAACTCCTGCTGCTGGGCAGAAGAGGTGGGGGACAGTGGCCAACAAGCCCTGTCCCACTAGATTTTCGCAGGCTCAGTCCTCCTTCCCGCTACCTTGACTGTAAAACCCATGGTCTTTCCCCTCCCTGCCCAGGTTTCCAAGGGCATGTGTCACAAGATATAGATTTAGCTGGTCTTTTATAATGTTTTCATCCACAGAGATGCTCAAGAAAGCATCCTTTCTTCCTATGTCCCTCGTACTTCTGAGAGATTACCTGGTGATCTCTAACGAAATTCATGAAAAGATCTCCTAGTAATGTCTTCTCTCAGTTTGTAAAGAGTGTCACTGTTTCACCATGTCTTGCAAAATATCAACATAGTAGTTTCTAAGCACCAACTCTGTTCCAGGCATGATGTTTTAGGCACGATTTCATTTTAACCCTGTCATAAATGTACTATTAGTAGTGTTATTCCCCTTCTACAGATGAGATCAATGAGGCTGAGAGAGACTGTGACTCATCTGAGGTCATGTAGGGAATACAAAGATTCCACTGTAGGTCTCCCAGATCTACTGTTCTTTCCAGCTGCCCCGTGCCATTCCTGGACTCGGCAAAGAGAACAGGACCGTATTCAAAGATATAGCACTGCATCATGCTGCAGGCTTATGTCAGTGATAATGATTGTATTGGTCTGGGCCATCTTCCCAGATGGGATTAAATGTACCAAAAATGCATCATGAGAAACAGCTGTGAGTAAGGGATGGCAAGGAAGTTGGAGGAGGCTGGGAGAGCCGGCTGACCATGCAAGAGGTCTGACCCTGAGTGGAGGAGACAGGGAGGCAAGGCAAGAAGGAAAGCTGGGTAGAAGCCTCTCAGAATGCCCCCTCGGGCCTAAGGGAAGTTTGGCCATACGACCAGGGGTACTCCTCGGACCAAGCGGCCCATCAGAGAGCACCCCACGGCACAGAACAGGCTTCCTTCAGTATCTCTACCAGGCTCCTCCCATGCCAAGAGCAACCGTGGGCAGTCTGGTTCATGGCATGGCTGCAAGGATCCACCTCAGAGCAGCTGGGGGCTTGACTGGCCGCGCTCCCTATAGTCAGAGAGGCCCTTCAGAGCTGTTGTGGCACCTTTGTACAGACTCAGGTAAAAACACTCAGAATTCCTTTTAAACACTTGTTTTGTTTGCAACCCCAGTTGAACATTTTGCAACTTTTTTTTCTAAATACAAAAATGGCCAATATAAATTTTAAAAGTCTTTTTTAAGAGACATGGACTCAGCATGGAAGAACGGTCAGACATCCTGTTGATGATGAGACTTAGTTCTCACAAGAATATAGAATATAGATGATAAGAGAGTTCTGTGGTGGACAGGTGCCTCCTTTCCCATCCTGCCAAGCTCAAATGGAGTATTCATGTTTCTCACCTGGAAGGCCAGTTCAGTGGACAAAATCACAAAGAGTCACGACGGCAGACAGACCCTAAAGGGATCCCCAGCTCCTGGTGTTCACACCCATGCCTAATCCCTCTCCCTCCCTGAGCATGAGCAGGATCTGTGACTTGCTTCTCACCAACAGAATATAGCAAAGGTGATGTCACTCCCACAATTACACTGCATTATATAAACTATCTCCCCAGAGTCACTCTTGTCCTCCTGGGGAAGAAAGCTGCTATGGTGTAAAAACTTCCTAAGGAGAGGGCCACATGGTAGGGAACTAGAGGCAGCCCATAGAATTGAGGGCCTCAGCTCCTACTGGCTGCAAGGAAATTAATTCTGTCAACAACTTGATGAACTTGGAAGCAAATTCTTACACAGTTGGGACACCAGTTGAGAATTCAGCCCACCAAAAACCTTGACTGCAGTTTATGAAACTCTGAGCCAGCTAAGCCAGGGCCAGACAGCTGACCTACATAAATCATGAGATAATAAATGTATGTTTTTTTAAGCCACTATGTTTATGGTAATTTGTTACACAGCCATACCTAATCAATACAGCCATAAACATGCTATAGGATGAGCACTGTTCTAGACGCAACTGTCTTATTAGCTTGATAAGGCCATAGGCACAGTGTTAGGCAAGGACAGTGGGAGGTAAACTATTAGACAAACATGCTGGTTTGTACAATACAATGCATAAAATATTTTAACGGACTTACAAACAGATTTCCAAGTCTGTGCAGCTATAGGAGCAATTGTTTCTGCCCTAGGAAGCGAGAAAGAGCCTCCTAAATACAATATTTGAACACAGAAGTAAGTTTTAACACAGTGAAATCATTTTGCATTCACAGAAACTTCTCCACTTTGGGTTACAATGATAGCATCCTTGACACAATGGATGTTCTTTTTTTTTTTAATGTCCATTTAAATTCTAACTAAAAGAAATAGCTTCTCCATCATGGAAAAAATGGTGTGATTAGGCGTATTTTTATGTTGGACTTTCTCCTGTATACCTCCCCAGCTTAGCAAGAGTCACACCTATGCTTCCCTCCCACATAGGGTGTGAGAAAACTGCCAGCGCGCGCAAGACCCAGAGGAATAAAACAGCTGTTGACCACGTCACTGAGGATTTCCCTCACCCAGCCGGCCATCTCCATGGCAACTGCCAGCCGCAGCCTACAAACAGTTACCTGGACTGCATTACACATCCCTGCAGAACTCCCACGGAGGGAATCCTTGTTGATCCCTTGGTCACCATGGTTTCAGTTCTCACCATGATATTAGGTGTTCTCTAAGCATGTATGTGCGTGCACGTATATATATTAATGTGTGTGATGAAGCTTAGTGCAAGCTGCCTGGTGCTCTCGGTGGAAGCCAAAACATGCTTGAGGAGTGACTAGTGTAATCTTCGCGATGAAAATGACAGAGTGATCCTTGCCCTGGTAAAAGGTTTGTGGTTGCTCAGAGGATCAGCCAAAAAATTCCTTCATACTGACTGATGGGAATGCATATGATTGAGTCTCCCTAGAGGAGAGCACATCTGCAGACACTAAAACTACTTTTTAATTTTGGACTTGTTAGAAAAGAACTCACCACTGATGGGTGATTTTGACTCAGGTGCCAAAGACCAGTGAACTTTGGATGGGGAGTTAGTGTGCATGTTCACAATACTTATTCTAAAGTAATAACATCTATAGTCTCGGTGGTGCCACCACCTCATCCAGACTATCAGAAGTGTGAACAAAAGAGAGTCATCGTTAGAATGATTTCTAAATGCTACATTTGTATATCTGCTCTGAGGCTGAAGAATCTGCATGGTTGAGATCTGAGAACCGCCAGCGCTTCTCAAACGCTAAGGCAAGTGTAAAAATAAAAAAGGTCTTGTGAAAATGCCTTGGGATTCAACGGGTGAGGCTGGAGATAGGCTAGTTCTACCACGTCCCCAGATAATAATGCTGGGCAAGTTGCTCCTGGGCCACTGCTGCAAGGCCCTCAGGAGTCCTCACTGTTACTGGAGCCTCTGTGGATCATAGTGAGGATTCTCAGGAATGACATCATTTACATGTGAAATGCCACACAGCACCTTACATGGAACAGATACTCAATAATACTCTTGCCATTCTCATTAGCTCACTGGACTGTGACGACAACCTTGCAACGTAGTTGGGCAGAATTGGGGTGTTATCCCCAGTTTAAGGATGAGGAAACTGAAGTTTAGAGAGTTGAAATAATTTTCCTAAACTTACGGAGTTAATGAGACAGAGGCAGGAATTAAACGTTGGTCTTTTAAGCCCCAGTCTTGTGTTCTTTCCATCACACCATCTTGAGCGCCTACATGTCCATGTTAGGAATGTCACTTAATTGATTCAAGATGAAGACCATCCTATTGTATTTTTGAAAGCTAGAAAAACCCTGAAATCAAAACCTGGCACAGACACTCCTCTCAAAAACTCTATAGACCAAGCTCAAAAACATAGAAGCAAAACTCCCTAAATAAAATATTATCAAATCAAATCCAGCCGTGCATCTGAAGAATAATACAGAATGACTAAGGAGGGTTTAGTCCAGGAATGTAGGATAGTTTAATATGAAGAAATCTATTAACATAATTCATCATATCTATAGGTCAAAGGAGAAAAACCATATGATCATTGTAAAAGATGCCAGAAAGACATTTGATAAAATTCAACAGTCATTCAAGGTTTAAAAAACAACAACAATAACAACTGGGAATTGAAAACCACTTTTTTAACATGAGAAAGAATAACTATCTGAAAGCACCAGCCAGTAACCAACTTAACTGGGAAATACTCAGGATAAGATAGAACCACCAACCCTCACTCCTATTTTTAAACCTTATTTGATAAGTTTTAATCAATGCAATAAGACAGGAAAAACAAATAGGAGGTAGAAATAGTTGGAAAGAGAAAATCAGGTTATAATTATTTTCAGATGCTAAGATTTTCCTCCCAGAAAAATCAAGAGAATTTATTTTAGAACCACTAAAAAGAGTTCAGAAGACTCAGCAATAACCAGTTTAAAAAAAAAAAAAAAAAAAGGATTTTAAAAAGGTCTCAATCATAATAAGGAATCAAAAAAATTTAAAATACCAACTAACAAACTTAAGTAGTATTTATTAAACTTCAGAATTTTGTAATGAGGCATAGACAAAGATTCAAATAAGTGGAGAGAAATTCCCTATTTCTGAATGGGAAGTCAGACTTTGTAAAGGTGGTAAGCCTTCACATTTATTTGCAAACTTACTACTTTTTCAATCAAAATTACAATGGTATTCTTGGAACTCGAGAAAGTAATTTCTAATTCAGCTAGAAAAATAAATGCATGAGAATCATCAAGAAAAAATTGAAAAAGAAGAATAATGTGGCTAAACTTGCTTTACCAGATCTTAAAATATACTATAAACCTACAATACATAAAATACTGCTGTACAGGTGCCAGAAGAGAACGAGAGATAAAGAAGCAGAGTAGAAAGTTCAGAAATGGTTCCAAGTATAATGATACTACATCAAAGTCCAAAATAAACTATAGTTGGACTCCAAAGTAAAGATTTTTAACTAAATTATAAAAGAAATAGAAATATATATATATTTTAATGTACATATATTCCTCTTAAACATAATGACAAAGTCAGAAAACGTAAGGGAAATATGGTTATACTGAATAATCTGAAAATAAAGAATTTTCACATTATAGAGGGGAAAAAAGCAAATGACACACTACAAAAAAAACATATACAATAGGTAAGGAATGAATATCTTTAATACATTAAGGAGCTTTTACAACTCAATGATAAAAAATTACTACATTACAAAAATGGGGAAACTATATGGAGTCAGTTTCCAAAAGAAGAAATACAATTGACAAATATATGAACAAATGTTCAACTTTACTATTAATCAAAACCATTCAAATTTAAAGTTTCCCATACAGTTAGCAAGGACTATAACTCATGGACGGTATTCAGATACTGACACTCTTCTACACCACTCAGGACAAAAATTGGTACACACTTTTAGAAAGGCAAACAGGAATATATCTCAGAAATCCAAAAAATATGTGTACTCTTCAACCAAACAATTCTACCCGTACAGATTCATTATTCCCTTCCCCCAAAAAAGTATAAAATAGACATGTGCACAAGACTTTGTACAGGAATATGTTTTATAATGTTATTTATAACAAAATAATCAATGCTTTAGAATAGGGAATTAAGTCATCACAGCAAATCTAGTCAATGGATTGTAATGAAGCCATCAATTCATTAAACCACTCTACTTAATGCCCTGAAAAAAATGTTCAGAATATATTACTAAAGGAAAAACCTAGGTATGGAACAGTACACATTCTTTGACAGCATTTTTATAAAATACAGAAGCACAGAAAAAAATGGAAACGTTTACAGCGATTATCTTAAAGTGATTGGATAAGAGGTGACCCGGTTTTTTGTTGTTTTTTTTTTTTTTTCCATTCGCTTTTCTGTATTTTACTATTTTGGCACATCAAATATGAGTTGCTTTTGTAATAACCACAAAAACCGCATATGCACGCATGTGCGTATTTTAATGAGGCAACTGGGAGCCAGTGTTTAATTTTGAGGAGCGGAGTGAGGCAAGCGAAGTGGGGCTTAGGGAAATTTGTTTTCACTGCTGAGAGTGAGTTAGGTCAAAAGACTGAGAATTTGAAAAGAAGGTGATGCCCAGCTCAGTCCAGCTGTCACAGCTGAAGCGTGCGATCTTCCGTCACAGCCTGGAGATGGATATTGGCTTGGAACAGGGGAGATTGAGAAAGAGATGTGGGGTCAAGCCCCAGAGACATAAAGATGTGGTCACCCACAGGGGGAGGGTGGAATGGGTCCAAAGGCCAAAGGCCTGGTGACAGAAATGCAGCCACAGCAAAGGGATGGGCACGGATATAGAGGCAGGTCACCTTAATGAGGACATAGCCATATGAGGTGGGTCCTGGATGAGGAAGTTCAGGGAAGAAGCTTTGCTAGGACAGAGGTCCAGGGTTCCTCTAAAACACTTCCTCCCGTGTGAATAATGCTTTACTGTTCAAGAAAGTGGCTCTCTCATCTTATTCTCACAGGTGACCTGGTGAAACAGGCATGACAGTCACCATCACTCCAACTGTACAGATGAGAGAACTGACACGCTCTTAAACAGTGTACCCAGGCCTCTGGGACGTGGGAGGATCAAGACTTGAACTCAGGCCTCTATCCATCTTCAAATCCAGTATTCTTTTACATTATGCTGTTTTGCTACGGTAGTTGAAATCACAGAAGCAGCTGAATTTGCTAAAAATAAATTAATTTTTTAATGGGAGGTGGACAAAATAGGGCCCTAGAAGTTAACAGGCCCAAGACAGTATAATTACACAAGTGAGTAAGAATAAAAAAGACATACTTAGGATTTACAATGTAGTAGGATTTATTAGGACTTACAGTGGTGAGAATAGAAACTAGGAATGGATTTATCCACTTCTCATTTCTGTCAAGGTAGTCTACATTCTAATATGATAGCAAAACACCCAGGATCTCTTAAAGACACCCAGTGTCTTAAAATAATTCATTTTCTTTCTGGCTCACAGTATAAGTGGATTACAGGATGTCAGAAAAGCTCTCTGCCCAACAAAATCACTCAGAGAACCAAGCTCAGCAAGAAACCAGCATGTTCTAGAACACTGGCAGTCACTGGTTTAGAAAGAAGAAAAAGTACCAACAATTCTATGCTTTAAGAAGTGACAAACATCACTCTCCACCCCAACCCAAGGGCCAGAAGTGCCCATGTGCCCCATCCAGCTACAGGGCCAGGGATCTGGAGAACCACAAAGATGTGATGAGCAGCATTCATGAACAGCAGGCCTACAAAACATCTGGGCTCAACGACAGGAAAGATATCCCCATTTACTGAGCTCTAGGTTATCCCCATAAGGAACCTGATGGATGTAGGCGGAAATGTGAAATTCCATCTAAGAAAGGAATAAACCATTTCTTGATTTCTAATAATAATACAAATTAGGAAAATCATCTGAAGGAAGGTTACTTCCCTTAGCTAAATGGCAACATTTAAAATACCAATAATAAATAATAGTCAAGTCCTGGTTCTTCATCTCCCAACAGAGAAGTGAGAATGGGTATCAGAAGAGAATTGAGGGTCACAACACAAATCAGTAACTGAGTTGCAAACAGCCAGTTGGTCAGTGTTCATTTTAAAAACACCCACTGCGTACAAAGCGTTACTCTAAAACCCCGCGGCCATCCTCAGCTCGGAGCCCTACATCAGTCCGCTCACACAGGACAGTGCTACTCCTAAATACTGAGGAACCGGAAGCCTTCCTCCTCCCCAGGTGAAACTGTCGGGTGCTCCCAGTAACCCTCTGATGTGCTTGCCTTGGAGAGGTGGTAGCAAGATGCACTCAGAAAGTGATAAAATTCCAATCTTAACTTTGAGCAAGGTATTTCACTAGGCCAACCGAGGATAATAATGGCCTCCGCTCACAAGGCTGCTGTGATGAGGTGAGGTATGAAGAAGCCTACCGCGTAGTAGGTGTTCCAAAAATGCTCTTTTCCTTGCTTTAATATAGCATCTCCAAGTTTAGAATATCTGCCACAGGCAAGATTCCAGATGTGCAAAGCACGTTTATGACCTCAGATTTCATTTTACAAGACTGCTATCTGGACCTTTATGGTAACTTCGATAGAGAAGGTGTTAGATTTTTTTTTCTCACGTAATTTCTTTTGCATATTATACCTCCTTCAAAGGCCAAATCGCCGGTTATAAAGCAACCCCTTCTAGAGGCTTGCCTCATATCAGGTAACAATTAGACAGCTCAGGAATAAGTTCAAATATAATCCAGCTAGTGATGAGTTTAAGGGATTTGTCAATTAACCAAACACGAACACCCGGAAAACTGACCGCCTGTTAGTGATGCACACGCCTCTCCTTTGAGCCAGGTTAGGAACAAAAGCGTTTGCCATAAGGACCTAATTTATCATTGGAAAAGATAGCAAATATGTTATTAATGAACGAATAAATCACTCTCAGGCAAGCAATGACTTCATTTTCTCTCGGGGGTGCTCAGCATAATATTTTTCCTGCAAAACGTACCCTTAGGCCAGCTCACAAGAGTCTTGGGGGACATGCCAGAATGCATTTCTCTGCAGGTCTCGAGCACTGTGCCGTGAGCAGAGCAGCAGATACCCAGCGCCCTGCCATACAAAGCCCTGGCTGTCAGCCTGCCCCAGATGGAATGTCTGTGTCCCGCCACCACTGCCACCAGAATTCATATGGTAAATCCTAACACCCAGTGTGTTGGAACTTGGAGATGAGGCCTTTGGGAGGTGACTGGGTCATGAGGGTGGAGCCCTCAGGAATGGGATTAGTGCCCTATAAAGAACATCCTTGCCCCTTTTGCCAAGAGAGGACACAGCAAGAAGACAGCCATCTATGAATCAGGAAGCAGACCCTCACCAGACACTAAATCTGTTGGTGCCTTGATGTTGATTTCCAGCCTCCAGAACTATGAGAAATAAAATCTCTCTTTTTTATAAGCTACCCAGTTTATGGTGTTCTGTTACAGCAGCCTAAGCAGAATAAGACACTGTCCATCCTAGTGGGGCATAGCCTGGGAGTCGATCTCTTCTCTTGGATCTTTGACTGCCTCTAATTATGAGAAAAACAAGCCAAAATACAGATGACCACTTACTGTGTGGAGCATGGACTTCCAGGAAATACATACCCTCAATGACTGAGCCACAATCTGCACAGTCTGCACAGAGGGCAGAAGCAAGCAAGGAGAGGGAGGTAAGAGAGTAGAGAGAAGGAGAGGAAGGCAGCTGGGACAGGGAGAAGGGGCACCACAGGAAGATGCTTTGAAAGAACCATGAAACTGACACGAGTCAGAGTGAAACTGCTACCAGGGATCTGGTAGTGATGGCAATGGGGTGAGACACCCAAGGGCAAGGGGACGGACATGGGAAAATGCAGCAGCACACCATGCCATAATTCTAACTTGGCTGTGGTCCTTTGGAAAAAAATCACTTGGCTTCTCTGAGCCTCTGCTTCCTTATATGTTAAAGAAGGGTATTGCTCATCCGTGTCAGAGAGTTGGAATCGAAGATTAAATTAGATGGCATACATAAAACCACAAAACCTGGACAAATGACAGGCTGTCATGATAGTCATGAAAGTTTCACGTTGTCTTTCCCTGAGCATTCACTAGCTGCCTTCTGTATGCCCAGACCTATGCTTCGTGCTGGTGACACAAAGATGAATGTCAAAAACAAGATCAAAGCCCCAGCATCTAGGAGCTCTAAATCTAGAGGGGCAGAAAGACAGAAAATACTGTGGAAATACTACAATGCTAGGATCAACAAGTTTTTTTTTTTCCTGCTAAGAATGAACTATAAATATTTCAGGCTCTACAGCAACTACTCTGCAACCATAGATAATATGCAAATGAATAAATGTGGGCCATGTTCCCAAAAATGATGGTAGGAGGCAAGGTCATAAAGGTAAACAGGACTGGATTTTGCAGAGCCTTGGAGGTCATGCTAAGGGCTAGGACAAAACATCCCTCCCCGCACAGTGTACAGTGGCATCGTCCAAAGTCCTTTAAAGGAACTGAAGATGGTGAGGAGGCGCATCAGAAAGCTTCCCATGCCCTCTGACTCTCTATCCTGCATATTCTCAATATGCGTGATGAAGGCTCTCAGAGTTCACACACACACATTTAATTTTATTAAACTTGTTACATTTGCCCGATCAGAGAGGCCCTTTTTCCAAAGAACACCTAACATAATCCCCTGGACCCAATGTTCTCCGATGGATACACTTTGGGAAGCTCTAGTCAATGGGTCAGAAGCAGACTCTTAGTAGCATAATCACAGCCACTGGCTTCACTGTCAGCTACACCTGAACACTCTAGATTCAACCAACACCAAACTACTCATCGTTCCCTATGGATCCCATGCTATTTCATGCCTTCTTATATTTACATGTTCTGTTCAACATGCCTGGAATATTCTTATCCTCCTTGACTTCCTGCTGAACTAAGTGATCTTAAAATCCAACTCAAGAATGTCCTCCTTTGTGAAGTGCAGAAAAACACCTCTCCCTGAACGCATCCTTACACAAGACACATGCACACACACGTGTAAACAGGCATGCAGAAGCACACACATATGCATGTACACGCACACATGTACACACACACACACATAGGGCACTATTCCCTTCTCCATATGACTTTGAATCCTGTGCTCAATTCTATTCTGTCCATCTTATATTTTAAGTCTATGTCTACCTACTTGTGTCACCTATTAATAAAGACTACTTCAGCACCTGCTCAGTACAAAATACTATACAGATGATGTTTAAACAGATAAATTCATTCATTTCATCTGTGAGAAAAGCATACCATGCGTCCACCCCTATCGAGGTCCTCACTCCCTCATTCTCTTATAGAAGGTAAAGGTCATTTAATTGGGGGAAAAACCAAGATAACAGAAGTCATTTCTAGTCTTACATCCTATGTTGAAGGACACAGGCTTCAGTAAGAGAATTGGAGGTACTGCGCATGCAATCGCATCATTTTGGTAAACTGACCTCCCTGACCTTTGCGATCAGTTGATGGCATGAGAGGACATCACTGACAAGGGAGGTAAGGGGCGCCTGGTGGCTCGGTCAGTTGAGTGTCTGACTCTTGGTTTTGGCTCAGGTTGTGATGTCAGGATCCTGAGATGGAACACAGCCCCATGCTCAGCGGAAAGTCGGCTTGAGATTCCCTCTCTGCTGCTCCCTCCCCCACCCCCAAATCCCATCACTCTTTTTCTCTCTAAAATAAATAGCTCTCCTTTTCTTTTATTGACAAAAAAAGAAAAGAAAAGGGTGTCAGGTGTGTCCCTGCCTTCCCACCACTCAGTACCAGAGTGAGACTGAGACAAGAGAAGCAGGACGCTGTGTCTCATGATGACCCAAACCAATGGTTCTCAAGCTTGAGTGGCTATCAGAATCACCTGGAGGTCTTGGGAGGCCAAGGGTTGCTAGGTCCCACCCTAAGTGACTAATTCAGTAGGTCTTGGGTGGGCCTGAGAGTTTTCATTTCTAACAGTTCTCAGGGGATGATGGCGCTGCTGGTGCAGGGACCACACTTGGAGAACTACTCATCCTCGATTCACTTCCCAATGCTGTAAGTGTACTAGCACTATAAATGCACACGCTGCCTGGTGGCCCTTCTCAGGGAGATGGCAAAGAGGACCAGCACTAGAGCTGGATTCCAGAGGCCAGCCTCGTGACAACCGGCAAATCACAGAACCTCAGAACAACTTAGCTTCTTACATCAAAAAATGGCAACTATAAGCCCATCGCTGCCTACCCTCACTGGTTTGCTGTGGGACTACAGTGCAAAAATGACCTAAAAGTCTTTCTATAGCCTAAAAAGCCCTAAAGAATCAGAAACTTGATCAGAAAACAAATAAAACAAACATGTGAATGGTATAAAAAATGGTTTAGGTGTATGGGCAGGGGAGGGTAATTCAGAGGAAGAGTTCAAAGATGCATTTCTCCACATTAAACAAAAAAGTTTTCATACATGAGCATAGAGCCATAACTTTAATCACTGAAGTGCTCATTTGTTCCTTTTTATTACTGAGTAGTATTTCAAAGTCTAGATGATAGATGTGCCATGGAATTTGTTTAATCATTTACTCATTGAATGAAGCAGCATTTTTTAAGACATGATTTTAGGTCACACACTTAGATATTTAATCCATTTTGAGTTTATTTTTGTGTATGATGTAAGAAAGTGGTTCAGTTTCATTCTTTTGCATGTTGCTGTCCAGTATTGACTCACATGTGGAATTTAAGAAACAAAATCAAGAAAAAAAGAAACAAAAAAATAGAATCTTAAATACTGAGAACAAACTGGTGGTTGCCAGAGGGGAGGCAGGTGGGGGATGGGTGAAACAAACAAGGAGCAGTAAGAGGGCACTCAATGTGATGAGCACTGAGGAATGTATAGAATCGCTGATTCATATTGTATTCCTGAAACTAATATAACACTATATGTTAACTATACTGAAATTTAAAATTTTTTAAATTTCTTTTTAAAGATTTTATTTATTTACTTGAGAGAAACACAGCCAGAGGGGGAACACAAACAGGGGAAGTGAGAGAAGGAGATGTAGGCTTCCTGCAGGGCAGGGAGCCCGATGCGGGGCTCGATCCCAGGACCCTAGCACCATGACCTGAGCCAAAGGCAGACACTCAATGATGGAGCCACCCAGGTTTTTTTTTAAAAATTAATTTTTTTTAATTTTTAAAAAAAGACATAGAAGGTGACAAAGTTCAAGTGGCATTCAGGAAACAAGGAACATTTTTTAACTTATTCGCTCTTGTTCCAAAAATTATTTAAGACAGCGACCAAGAGTAGATCCATTTGTTAGAGGACCTGGCAAACCTGTTTCATAAAAGACCATACAGTAAGTATTTTAAATTTTGTGGACCATACAGTCTCTATCACAACTGATCAGCTCTGCTGCACCAAAGTCCCCATAGATAACATGAAAATGAATGGGGATGATTCTGTTTCAATAAAATTTTATTTACAAAAACAGGCCCAGGACTTAGTTTGCTGATCCCTGTTTAGAGGAATAATGGAAGACAGTTGAAAATGCAGTTTAGATCGTAAAGAGCTAAGAATGCCAGTGCGTTTACAATTTGTTTGGTAACCATTCAGAAGTCTCCAGAGGTTTCTTTGAGCAGGTATTTGTTGGAGAAAGGAACATTTTAATCATAATCAGAGTGAATGCTTGGAAGAGTAATCTGGAAATGATAAAATGAATTCATGGTGTGAGCAAGGGAAAATGGGAAAAGGAGAGAAGTTAAATGACTACTGCAATTGGCCAAGCTAAAAATAAAAAGGTCGTGACTGGGGCAGTTGTAATTGGACGTAAGAAGATAGGATAGAAATAAAAGAAACTCTACAGAGAAGAATTGACAGAATTTGGAAACTGACTGGATACCATGGCAAACAGAGAAAGCAAAAAATATCTCCGAGTCTTAAGTACACACTTGGGAATGAAGCAGACTTGTTTGTTCTAACATTTACTTGAGCAAATTATGAAATTTCAGTTTCAGTTTCCTCATCTGTGAAAGGAGTAAGAGCAGTGCCCTCCTCAGAGTGCAGTTGGGCAGATGGAATGAAATAATACAGGTAAAGCCCTTAGCACCATAACTGGTATTTAGCAACCATTCATTACACATCAGTGATCGTGACATTGATTCTGCCAAAAGATTCCTCGCCAATCCCCACCCCTGTTCTAGTAACAATTTTACTACCACCTTTTCACTTAAAATATCACGAGCACTGCGTGATATCCCATTGTGTGAAGGTTCCATGCTTTAACCAATCTCCCATTGTCAGACATCTTGTTTGTTTCCAATATTTTGCTATTTTTTAAATCACTTAGGGTGTTTTCAACTCCAAGGGAAAGCAACTCCAGATCAAACCAAATTTTTTTTTTTTTAATAAAGGAAATCTTTTGGGAAAGAAAGAGGCTGCGGTGGAGGGAGGAACAAATCCTATCAATTGTCTCCTGCTAATTCTCCCATCTCCCCACGTGAATTATATTACCCTTGGAATATCACATTCAGGTTTTTTAACTGTAAGAACTCCAAATGATGGGACTATATCAAACGCTACAGGCAGGAAGAACTTCTCCCCGCAAAGCTATATTTTCTTCCTTTCCTCCACTCAGATGGGTCACCTTCAGCCAAGCCTGTTCCTCCCTAGTAGAATCCTGTTGAAGACAGAAGTAAGCCATCCAGGTTAACATTCTGAGTTGTTTCTATCACCACCACCACCACCCGCCAGTACTATATCTCTGAAAGCATACATTTAAGATCCTAAGGTATCATAGGTAAGAGGTTAAGAAACGGGTTCATGATGATAGAACAAGAGTTGCCAACTTCTCACCCTGAAGTAACTGGCCCATCTTAGCCCAAGATACCTCCTCGCTGCTTAGCCACTTACACAGTTTAGGTCAATTACTTGTAGTAACAGCCTACTCTTGGTACCAAACTATGGATCAGGAAAGGACTGCAAATAACATTGGGTTGCAAATAAAAATAAAAACAAAAGAAGAACTCCACTCAAAATAACTTACATGTGCATTATTTCACACAGCAAGAACAGCTGAGGGGAGGCAACTTTTTCACTGGTTAGCCTGGGTTATGGGCTTATCCTCTATATTTCTATATTTTGTCACTTGCCTATTTATGTCCTGTGCCCATTTCAATTGTGATATTTGACTTTTTCTTTTGATTTGTACAAGTCTTTTATATATTAAAAATTTCAACTATTTTACGTGTTGTGATGAGCACTGGATGTTATACACAACTAATGAATAATTGAACACTACATCAAAAACATGATGTACTGGGCGCCTGGGTGGCTCAGTGGGTTAAAACCTCTGCCTTCGGCTCAGGTCATGATCTCAGGGTCCTGGGATCAAGGTCCGCATCAGGCTCTCTGCTCAGCAGGGAGCCTGCTTCCTCCTCTCTCTCTCTGCCTGTCTCTCTGCCTACTTGTGATCTCTCTTCCAAATAAATAAATAAAATCTTTAAAAAAAAATATGATGTACTATATACTGGCTAACTGAACATAATTTTAAAAAAAACAGTTTCAACTATTTTTTCTACCATACATGTTGAAAACATTTTCCCACTTGGATAGCTCTGTGATATTTTTGATACACAGAAGTTTATACTTTGGTTCATATATTATAAAATTTATCAATCTTTTCCTTTGGAGTTATATATTTAGCTTATTTGCTTAGAAAGCCCTTTCTTCCCTAAGACTGAATAACATATTTTCTTAAAATATTTACAGTTTAATAATATATTTAAATTATTTAAATTATTTGAAATTTATTTTGGTGTTAAGTGTGAGACAGGAATGTAAATTTTTTTCCTAAATGGTAGCTAGTTACCTCAAAATACTTTTCAGAGTACATCCCCTCTCTCCTCTGGAGTTCAATGTCACCTGTGCTATATTCTACGTTATTGTGCAAAGTTGATTTAGCTCCTGAGTTCCCACTCCATTTCATTCAGAGGTCAGCCTATTCGTAGGCCACTGCCACTATTTTAATTACTGTAGCATGACTGTCTGACTACCAGGCATGGGAACTCACTACACATCTCTCTTCTTTTTAAGAAGAGTCTCGGTTGATCGGATTTTTTTCTCTCAGATTATCTTTGCACTTGTTTTTGTTAGGTTCTCCCCAAAATCCTATTAGAATGTGGTTGGAATGGAGCAAATATTGGCATTGGTTATGGAGAGAACTGGAAATTTTATCATTTTTATCCTTTGCAACTGGTATTTCCAATATTATATCTGGTGTTCTCTCATTTTATTTATGTTGACCAGAATTAAATTACCAGGAAAATATAATATATATTAGTGACAGCAACCATCTTGACATCGTGCTGTTGACTTTACGGGAATGCTTCAAATATTAGAAGAACCATACAAAATTGCCATTTTCCAGACTCTCACCCCCCCAAAAAAAATCAGTGTCAGCAATTTCCTTTCAATCAATTATTTGGCCATTTTGTAAAATATTGGAATTTCATTTCAAATAAGACTTCATACTGACTAAACAAATATTTTTGAATGCCTACAGTGTAACCGCCGTGGAACTGTGTCGTGGATATGTAACTCTAAGCAAAACAAACACAGTTTCTGCCCTCTTAGAGTTAATATTACTATGGAAAAAGCAAAGAGAATTCAGCTAATGAAAAAAAAAATTAACAAACTAAAGAGTACAAAAGCTCAGAGGAGTGATTATGTGCTAGAAGCTGAAGCAAGGGCACAGTTCAGACAGGGCCATCAGGAACAGTCCTTTCAAGGCGGGACACTGAAGCTGAAAGCCAAAGGCTGACACACGGCAACCCACACAGCCAGCTCTGGGGATCACTCCGAGCAGACACAGCTAGGAACAGGCTCTGTAATGAAACATGGAGGGTAAATTCTAGAATTGATTGGGAAGCCATGAGGCCAGAATGCCACAAAATGAGTCCCCAAGCCACAGGCCAAGCCTGAGCTGGTGACTACGTGAAGGAAGAGAGTTTTGAATTGAATGTGGATTGAGATTTAGGTTTGGACTGGGCCTTTGAGACTGCAAGTGACCAGCAAATGACCAAATGTGTTCCAAGTTGGGACGCAGGGTGGGAGAAGGGTGATGGAGCACCTTCAGAGGCACTGGTGAGGGGAAAATAAAACCTGATAGTACAGAACTGCCTTCAGTCGTCCTGTAAACCAGTTCCTCAGGCTGCAAAGCAAGCCAAAGGCAGACCTGAGGAGGTGGTGACATTTATTTTGGAAACCAAAAGGAAGCAGTAATGCTTTTTGAGCAAAGTCTTGATTCCCCAAAATCAGAGAAAGGATCCCAGGACCCTAAGACAAAAGATAAGGCAGGGATTTGTCTCTCGGTGGCTCTCACCCATGGCTGGGTCTGCATTATTTGTACATTCTGTAAAATCCTGCAGAATGTGCCAATGAAACAAAACACATTTTCACAGCTACCTCCGGGCCAGAAAGTGACTGAACATCTGTCCCAATGGGCTGCTGTCATATTTCCAAAAAGACAGACAAGTTGTATGTAACGCTGGCTAAAAGACCAGTGACAGAGAAAAGCCAGAGCTGGGTTCCAGCCAAGCCTCTACAGACCAGGGGAAATTCTGTTGGGGAAAGCCCATGTGACACTGCGCATTCTAGCAGGTAGTTAAGGCATAAGCATAGGATCCCAGGGAGTAAGGCTCAGTAAACGGGGGGAGTCCCAGATGAACAGGCATACGATATTCTATTAAGAGGGTGGGGGGCACCGGAAAGCCCAGGCTGGAAAGGTTGATACCTTATGGTGGAAGCAGCAGTGAGAGATCACATCCCTGTCACCAGGAGGCAAGTGGATCCCAGACCAGATAAAGGCTCTCTAGACCTTGCAGGAGGCTTATAGGACCAGGCAGCTCATTTGAACCAGAGTTTAAAGAGGCTGATAGGACCAGGCAGCTCATTTGAACTAGAGTTTAAGACACAAAAAGAGATCTCCAAGGGGCTGGGGCTGTTTCCTCAGGTACAAAGGAATCTAAGGGTGGGCCAGTTGAAAGAAGGAAAGTGCGTGAGTCTAGCCTGGGAGAAAGTAAAGAAGCAGAGGCATGGCCAGGACGGGATCCACTGGGCCTCTCAGGATTTCTTTAGCCTGACGACAGCAGCCATCCAACCTCACCCCTTTGCCTTTCCAAGAAGAGGCTCTCCTCTCCCTCCCAGCCTTTCCCTGCTTCTGCCTGGGCATGTTAAAACTCTGACGTGAGTTACTGGAAACGTAACTTGCTACTTGCATGTAACGATGTAACAGAAGAACAAGGAAACACTGTGAGCGTCACACAAGAGACTCAGAACCAATGGGCCACTTGTCTCCACGGTAACCACAGTCAACACAAGGATTCCAGCTTTCCTGAAGCCTTGTTTAATGATGATTGCGTTACAGGGACAGCAATCCCACAGTGCATTATAAACAGAGTTGCTAGCATCCAACATCATCAATGACGGAGAAAATTAACTTCTAACTGCACAAAGTATATTTCCCAGGGTGTATGCATAGCTCAGGCCAAACAAACACAAACAAAAACATGGAATCTCAGCTCAGCTTGAAATCACTGTTTTATCCCGATGTCCTTTTTTTCCTCTCCACCCCAGCTTTTAGAGAGGGATACCTTTATGAACTCCTAAGAAACATGATACATTTGCTTATAAACTCAAATATGCATATTCCTAACCCTATGGGTAAATAGGACAGAAATGTAATGATTACTATGAAATATTCACATTTGGGGTGGATTTAATAAGTTTCTTTTATGTGATCAGGGCAATATATAATCCAGGCTTATCTCTTTGAACCAGATCGTTCCTTTCTAAATGCTTGATGCAAATGTCAAACACAACCTTCCCTCCCCCTTTCCAGAGTCCCTCTCCCTTGGCTGGGAAGTAGGGCCTGGCCTCTAGGCCCACTGCTGCCACCCACTGGTTGGGAAGCCAACACACAGCTTCCCTGGCCTTGAGTTGCCTAGTTTCTCCAAGGCCTGCTGGCAAAATCGTACAGACCTCTCTTCTCTGTTTCAAAGCCTGTTCCCCTTTCCATCTCCCATCCAGCTCTCATAACAAAAGAGCACTCTGGATAAGAGAAAATAAGCACACAAGGAAGCCAACTTTATTTTCTTTTCCACTCTGACTCATCATTTGGGCCAAAGGCCCAATACCAACTTACCCTAGTTCCCACGTCTCATTTCATATTCGCATAGAGAGTCTGATAAGTTGTTGATCAGACAATGAATTGACCACCCCATGGTCAGATGTCTGCCCCTGGACCAATCTTGTAGCAATATGGCTATCCAGTCTGTCCCCAGAGGCCATTCCCAAAGAATTGAGGTGAAGTAGGGTTCTCAGAAACCATTCTTGGGGCACATGGCATGGCACAGTTGGTTATCTGACTCTTGGTTTCGGCTCAGAAACATAACTTGCTACTTGCATGAAGTCATGGTCTCAGAGTCACGAGATGGAGCTCCGGCTTGGGCTCTGTGCTCAGCACAGAGCCTGCTTCATATTCGCTCTCTCCCTCTCCTGCTTGTGCTCTCTCTTTCATAAATAAATAAATGAAAGAAAGAAGAGAAAGAGAGAGAAAAAGAGAGAGAGAAAGAGAGAGAAAGGAAGGAAGAAAGAAAATCACATTCTTCAATGGACTTGGACACAGCTTAACCTTCAGCTGTCACTTTCTTTCATTATGTGTGCAATTCCCTGAACTTTAGCATGGAAATGGTGCCATACAGAGTTGTAACCAAGTGCATCTCTTTGGTGGCTACATGTTGTTCTGGCCGTACAACCACAAGCAATGATCCAGCCTCTATCTGAGGTGTTTTGTTTTGTTTTTTCCCACCAAAATGAATCTCCCTTGAAGGATTTTCATGGGGATTTAAAAAAAGAAGAAGAAGAAAGAAGAAGTAGAAGAAGAAGAAATGCATGTACGTACGTTACTTAGCATGGGGCCTGGTACAAAGTTAATGCAAAATTAACATGAGTTGCTAGTATCACCATCCTTACCACTACCATCATCGTCATCACTGAGGCAGGAAAGCCATTTTCAGAGCTTCAAAGTGAGCATCAAATTTATTCCCAGACAACTTCAGCCTCCCCTGTCCTATTTATTACATCAAAAATATCCCACATGAATTGAAATACTTGCTGTTACTACCCAGGATCTGAGTCCTCCCATCCAGCCTGGTGAATGGAACAGATAATGTCAGTTCTGACCAAATTGTACCAGACCCTGGATAGGCCAGAGATGCAGAAGGACACAATGTGAGATGAGGGGAAAGAAGCACCTTCTCCAGCTTTATGTCTCCTAGACGCTAGAACAGGATTCCTCAGAATGATGCAAAAACTAAATAAATCAGAAAAATGGAAGTTTTGAGGTCATCTAATCCCGTGCCAATAAGTCTATTTGGGAGGAAAAGGTTCCCAAAGAGTAGGAAGGGCTCTTCAATAAACCTTCAAAAAAAAGAATCTCCTTATTGTGATTTTGTGGGTTTGGATGACACTGAAAAGCAATATGGGTTGCTCACATTCCCCCGATCTTTCTAAAGACCAAACAACTGGGAAAGGAATACACAGCCAAGGTTACTTGCGTCTTCTTTTATATTGTATTTTGTGGAAAGAACTTTACCTGCAGATGCAACTGAATAACACTTCAAAGAATCCACAATCTAAATTACAGCAGGAATAGTGGAGGTGAGAATGGGAAGGCACACAGGCAAAGCCACTACCCTGGATCTTGGAGAACAGACTCTGCAATATACCAGTTCAGAAACCCTGCGAAGGGAACCCTATCTCCATGTAAGTGGGGAGAATTGAAGCAGATCAATGATTTTCAAGCACCTCAACCTAGCTCTGCAGTCTCTCTATAAATTTAGAGGCCACTGCAGGTTTGGGGGTGAAGACATTAAGAAGTCCAAGTAAGGGTGAGCCTCTGGGTCCCCCCACTACCACCATAAGTCCTTCAGCTAGACAGTCTCTGCCCTTCTAAAGATTCTGTTAAGAAAACTCCTTCAAATTTAAGCAAGAAAAAAAAAACCTAGATGATCTCCAAATCCATTCCAGCCCTACCAGTCTATGGTTCCAGATGGAGGAAATGGGATCGCTTCAAGAAGAGGCTGGAAGGGAGGGTTAACATGAGATCATGAAGAGCCCTGCCCACAATGCTAGAGCATTTGTGCTTTACCCAGTGGGGAACCATGACAGGGGAACCACAGGATCAGGTCACAATGTTAGCAAAGTGCCCTGAAGGCCTGGATGAGTGGAGGAGACACTGACAGTTGGGGGGTAGTGTTATTCAAATATTGTCCAAACAGGAAGCAGTTATCAGTGTTTCATCAGAAAAATAGGAAAGAAAAATGAATGGAAGAGGGGGCAGCATCCTTCACTCACCAGCATCCTCCATCCTGTTTTGGTTTTTTTTGTTTGTCTTCCAACTCCATTCCCATCCTCAAAAATCTGAGTAAAAATGACTCTCTTCCCTCGCAGACAACGTCACTGGTGGTCCCCTTACACCAGTCGGGCACAATGACACTATGGTAACAGATGTGTCGTCTGCAGCTAATTAATAAAGGCCAAGATGCTGCTCCCTGGTCAGATCGTGCCAATGGCTGGCCACCTATCCAACTTCCCCTGACCCAGGTGCTCCCAAGCTCCCAATTATGCAGCTGCACCTCCCTGATCAGCTTCAAAGAGGGACTTCCAGAAGCTCTCTGTCCCAGAAACTTCTTTACTCACCAGACCTGCTCCTACCATCAGGGCAGGGAATTCCCACACATGGCCTGCTGGACTTGTTGAAGATGGAAAAGCCACATCCAGGCCTCTAATTTACGATGTGGCATGAACTCAACACTCTTCTCATGTTCTTGAGATCAACACAAATGAGCAAAAGCAGGTGTGTAAAACTGGAACTAAGACACTATGCTGCACCTTTAAAAACACCTCAGCTGTCCAGCAACCAGGTATGGCGAGCTCATTGAGAAGCAGGACACCGCTTCCTTGACGGTGACTGTGAACCTGGTTCTAGGAAGAGCTGTCAGCCCACAGCCCTGGCACCAGGCTTCTCTATCAGTCCCTCCAGGTTGCCGAGCCCTCGTCAGTGTGTGTACATGTGCTATTCCTCTGCCAGGAACACCCTTCCCCAGGTTTTCAGGTGTTCATACAGTCAACTCATTTTTGAGCTAATTCAACACAGTAATGAGTAGATAACAAACTGCTTCTGTAAATCAATGTTGTTTCATATATTAGCAACAGAGTTTTGGAACCAGGGAATCAAAATGCAGGATTTTCAACAGTCATCAAGTTCAACCCATACACTTTGAATTTGAAGAAATAGACGCAGAGAAGGGAAATGCCTTTTCCAAAGTTACACAAGAATAACCAATGCTAACAAGTATTGATGCTAGGAGTCTAGGAGCTGTGCTAAGTGTTTCATATACATTAGTATCTCATATAGTTTCATATAACACATTCATATTAGTGTTTCATATACATTAATCTCACAATGATCCTAGAAGATGGATGCTATTACTAGCCTCATTTTACAGATGAGAAAACTGGAAGGGGAAACGACTAATCCAAGGTACATAAGCTTGATGATGTCAGATAAAATTCTAGATGAGTGACCCCTGGAGCGTGGACCGGGAGACAGAGATAAAAGGTACAGTGGAGGATTGTCTCCATGAATAAACCCATCACTTCTCTCGAAGCCTCAGTTATTAAATCTATGAATTGAAAACAATTTCCTTAGCCACAAAGCACTATACAAATGACAGAGAAAGGGGTTTTTTTACAAAATAAAAAGATTTCTTGCTATTTTCTATTTAAAAGAATATATGAAGTTAAAAAAAATATTGTAGAAAAAAAAGCATGAAGTAGACATTATCCATTCCACTATCCAGAGATTATTAGCATCTTAATGATAATACCACAAGAAATCGGTGTTTCTATGCGTGAGCATACAATTCTTAATAAATGGGATCATACTTTTCATGCTGTTTTGTGATCTGTTCCTTTCAGTCAAGTTGTACTTGGTGAAAAACCAAGGAAATTCTATTTTTAGGAGGCCACTCTTGGGAGGTTAGATCAGCTCTGTGGAAAGAACCAGATGGTTTACTTATCCTCTCAATGGCTTATGAGACTGGTCCCCCGAGGACCCATAGTGCCTGGCTCATCACCTGCAGGGCCCTGTGCCCTGCACAGGGGGCCAGCAGAACACGTGAAAGCTGCAAGCCAGCGCGCTCCGGTCTCCAGGCAAGCCCCCTGGCACACTCCTCCAGGGAAGGAGGCCCTCGTGTGATTTGCACAGAGGTGCTGTGTGTGCTGGCCTTTGAGAAAGGCTGACTCTAGCCGTGGAGACCGTGGACCCAGAGAGCCAGCTTCTGACCACACTGGAGCAGGCGAGGGCAAGCACAGCTGGCACCGCCCATCTGTGGCGTCTGCGCCAGATCGATGCCCCATGCCCCAGGGCACAGGGTCAAACCACAGCATGCAAAGAGCAGGCTCTGAGAATGGGTGCTAAGTCAGTTCTGCTCTTATGCACAAGAGTGCTCATGGTGTTCTCATTCTTTTCCTCTAAGCAAATTTTAGGCAAATACCCAAGTTACAGGAAGTTGAACAAAACTTCAGCCCAAATACTTTGCTCAGGTGTGACCTGGGGGAACTAGAGGCTCCAAAGTCCAGTTTCCTATTAGGCTGTCTCTGGTGGTCTCTATGTTTACCCAGAGTTCACCGAATGCCTCTGAAGCAGCTGCATAGTGAATTCATTCTCTACTGCTGCACAACAAATTACCCCCAAAATGTAGTGGCTAGAAAAAAGTGTTTTGTCTCTCAAAGTTTCTGAGGGTCAGGACACCGCTCCTTCACGGCTGCTGATGAGGTTGCTGCTAAAGCCATCAGGCAGGGCTGCCCCTGTCTTGAGGTGGAGCTGGGGCTGTAGAATCTGCTCACAGGCTCAGCCACACGGCTGCTGGTTCCTTGCCACCTGGGCCTCTCCACTAGGCTGCCTCATAATACAGCAGCTCACTTCCCCCAACACCGCAGAAGCTGGGGGGGTGGGGGGCGTTGAGAGGAGAGGCAGAAAGGAGAAAGCGGAGGGGAGAGTAAAGGAGAGAAGAGTGGATATAGTCTCTTTGTGACCTAATCTCAGGAATGATGTCACATCACTTTTGCTGTCTTCTCCTCACTGGAGGTGAGTCACTAAGTCCAGCCCACACTCAAGGAAAGGGGATTAGAGAAAGCACCAGCCTCCACCCTCTTGCCTGGAACAAGGATATAGTGACTAGCATTCTGCCAGCCATCTTGGCTGGTGAGGAGGGCCACAACCTAGAGACAGTGGACCAGAAAACAGGAAGGAGAAGCCTAAGTCCCTGGTGATTTCATCACATCATCCTTGCCTCTCCACTCAAAAGAATAAAACCCTAAGTGTTAAAGTCACTCTTGACTTGAGCTTCTGTCACATGCAGGTGAGTCTAATCTTACCTGAGACGGGCTGTTAGCACTAACCTCAACTAAGGGTTCACATTCCACCAGCATCTGTATCTTTGACAGACGGAACATCTAAACCCAGACAGGTAAAGTCATTCACCCAACATCACTCAGCTAGAGACTGGCAGGAATGAGACCCAAACTCCTGGCCTCCACATTTCCCCCAGCCAGTTCTGAGTGTCCCTGCCATTTGCTGAACACTCAAAGCTCTGTTTGGGATGTTCCTGGCAACTGGAAAAGTCCTGATTCCCTCAGGCTATGTATTTGTACCAGAACATTCCCTGCTCTGTTTCTCTGCTTACCAAGTAAACAAGTGAAATAGAAGAGGGAAAATATTTTGGATGAATTGATGATTTGCAGCTCAAAAACTTTTGTCTTCTGTGCACTCAAGCCAGTAGCCATGGAAACCCTCGTGTCATTTCCTCAGCCTCTCTGAGCACCATTCCTTATTTCTGTAGAGCACCAAGGTGGCATGATTTTTCAAAGGACTTTGGTACACATGTCCATAACCTGGAAGCAATCACGTTTTCACTACAGAGCTGTCTCAGATGGCTTGTCTCTTTGGAAAGACCCTTCCACCCCACCTGCCAGAAGAACTGTCAGCAGAGCCATTCAATACAGAATCACTGTAGGTAAAATGTTAAACATTTTTATGTTCTAGAAGACATGCTTAGCATCCTTCCCCAGCCGCATCCCTTCCTCCAGGAATGGCTATGCTCAGCACCTGCTGCAGGACTGGGTCTAAGCCACCATACACGAACCGTGTGATTCCCACTTCCTGCTTCCATGGGCTAAAGGCAGTTGAAACTCAGCTTGTCACCTGACCTAGGCAAAGCCAATGTATCAGTTAAGAATCTTTCTCTTGGGAACTTGAAATAAAAAATGTGGAGACTGCCATTAACTGATGAGGAGCAGTTAAATTAAAAGGTCATATAACAGGGCACCTGGTTAAGGGCATGCTTTCGGCTCAGGTCATGATCTCAAGGTCCTGGGATCGAGCCCTACATCGGGCTCCCTGCTCAGCAGGGAGTCTGCTTCTCCCTCTGCCTCTGCCATTCCCCCTGCTTGTGTTCTCTTGTTCCTGCTCTGTCAAACAAATACATAAATTTTTTTTTAAATAGTCATATAGCATTAGGGCTGGAGCTACCCTTCTTGTACATAATAAAGAGACAATCTACAAAGAAGAGGGAGATTGGCTCAGATAGAGGGGGGGAAAAAAAAAGGAACGAAGAAAGAAAAGAACTCATGTAGGCCCAGAGAGAAAAAAGATAGTAGCCACTTCAATTTCTTCTTTTTTTTTTTTTGACTGATAAATGACAGATGATATACTGCAGATATACAACATAGTGATTTTATGTTTTTAACACTATGAAATGACCTCCTTGGTAAGTCTAGTTGCCACCTGTCCCTTTACTAAGTCATTACAATACTATTATTAATGACTGGAAATGTGTACCTCTTAGCAGCCTCCACCTATTCTTCTTGTCCCTCCATCCCCACCCAACCGGCAACCAGCAGTCTGTTCTCTGTATCTAGAAGCCTGTTTCTGTTTCATTTTGTTTGTTCATTTTTTCTTCTGTTTTTTTGTAGATTCCCATATAAGTGAAATCACATGGTACTGGTCTTTCTCTGACTTATTTCACTTGGCATAATAACTTCTAGGTCCATCCACATTGTCACAAATGACAAGACTTCATTCTTTCTCTGGCTGAGTAATATTCC
Source organism: Spilogale gracilis (assembly GCA_004023965.1). Taxonomy (NCBI): domain Eukaryota; kingdom Metazoa; phylum Chordata; class Mammalia; order Carnivora; family Mephitidae; genus Spilogale; species Spilogale gracilis. Next base: position 35,768 of record PITA01002413.1, on the reverse strand, counting down.
ACTGTGTGTGTGTGTGTGTTTGCACACACGCATGTGCGTGGTGTGTGTATATATACCTCTTTTTTTCCATTCTACTGATGGACACTTAGATTGCTTCCGTATCTTGGCTTCTGTAAATAATGCTGCAATGACACAGGGGAACATGTACCTTTTCAGATTAGTGTTTTTGTTTTCTTTGGATAAATACCCAAAAATGGAATTGCTGGGTCACATGGTAGTTTTGTTTCTAATTTTTTGAGAAGCCTCCACAGTGTTTTCCCTAGTGACAGCACCAATTCACACTCCCACCAACAAGGCACAAGCCACCTTCATTTTTATGGCTTCTCAGTTCCCAGCTCCAATTTTCACAGGGCTGAGAGTCTGAATTTCTGCTCTCTGCTCCTTGCCACAGTGATGTACCTTCACTTTATAAATCTTTCCCACTGACGTTATCTTGATTGCCCTTCTTCAAGTCCTGGAAGACCAGAAGACCAAGGGTCACTCTTCTTTTACAGATAGGGAAACTGAGGCCCAAGGCGGAGAGGGAAATTTTCCAAGATTACTCACCCAGCTAGCTACAAAGGGGAGAATCTGAACTGAGGTCTTCTGACTCAAGGGTTGCTGCTTTTCCCGCTATATCATGCAAAACAGAAATTCAGAGTGAATTTGACTGGAACTCCCATAATTCCCTTGGGCACTCCAAATTTCAAGAAGAGACAAGTGGCTATGGAAACAAGCCAACTCACGAAGCCTGTTTTATTTTAATAATTTTATTTGACTTCTTGGACGCAAAGTCAACAACCTAGAGGGGCCAGGCTGGTAAATTACAGAAAAGAGGAAAACAAGCCAGTGTGTGACAGCTGGGAATGGTGGAGACTGGAGCCGTGCTCATGACCAGATGGTAAAGGTAAGCAGCTATTCAGCTCGTCATGTGGAAAGGCAGATCCTATATGACCGGATCTTCTCAAGTTTTATGAAAACGAAGAAATCTTTTTATGGGAAATTTCCTAATTGTGAAAACATGTGTTAGCCAAACAAATTACACACATGCTAGATAAAAGCCCCTTCACTGCCAATCTGCCACCTCTGCTCTGGACTACAAGCCCCTGAGGACAAGATCATGCATTTATTATTATTCATCCTTACATCTCTAACACCAAGCAAAGAGGAGGCACGCAGGGGAGTTGAGTCATCAAATGGCGTAGAGGAAAAGCATGTCACTCTGGTCTCTTATTCAGGTGATACCTCCTCAGAGACATCCTCTCTCACAACCTATGGTTATCCTCCAGTGTCCATTCTCCTATTTCTTCTACAAAAATGACCGCTGATTTTCAGCCAGGCACAGGATAAAGCCTAGAATAAAGAAGACAGCTCCTCAGGCCTTTCCTGCAACTAGGTGCATCCATGTGACTAATATTTGATCAGCAGAATGAGAACAGTGGTAAGGTGCACAAGTTCCAAGAAAAAAACTTTGAAAGAGGGCCATGCCTGCTCGTTCTCTTTCCCCCTTCCTACTGGAATGCAGATGTGATGACTGGAGCTGAAACAGCCAGGTACCGCCACAATGGGCAAGTCACATACTGAGAATGATGGACCAAGAGGATAAACAGAGCTGGATTGTTTGATTTTGTATGAAGGAAAAAAACACACATTTCTACTTTCTTCCATCTGTTGTTTTGGGGGTTTTCTAAAAGGACAAATCCTCCCTTTCTCTCCACTCTCCATGTTTATTTATATTTAACACTTAACATACCTAACATAATAACATATATTTGTTTTATTTATTATTTTTGTCCTGTGCTAGATCATAAGCTCCATGAAGGCAGGGGCTTTGTTTTGCTTACAGTTGTTTCTTAGAGTTTAAAAGAGCGCCGGACAGATGGTAGGTGCTTAAAAAATAGTTCTTGAATGTATGAATTAAGTGGATTAGATGACGTTAAAAGAGAAACTAAATCAAATGACAACCTAAACCCAGTTTAAATACCTAATACCAACTAAATACCAGCCACCATCGGCCAAATGTGTTTAATACTTTCAACACATTACCCCCAAAGGTTCTGGTCAAATGCAAAAAGGGGGAAAAACTTCAACAACCGCAGGACTTGTCCCGAATTTACAAAGAATATGAAAAAGGGGAAGAAAAATTCCCTAAACACATTTCCATTTCCAAAGGCAGCACTTTCCCAACAGCTGCCCCATTTTGAGTCTGTGACGCCCAGACCCTGGGGCGGGGCTCCAGGATAGCGGGCCGAGCGAGGGAGCCCATGCATTCAGCCCAGCGCTGCTGGAGGGAGCCACTCCACGTTCTGGGTTCCAGGCTGGCCTCCTGGATTCTAAAGAACATTTATTCGTAATTGTTCAAGCCACATTCCAAAAGGGGAGTTGCTGCCTCCCTCATAGGAAGATAAGCCTCTATTCAATAAATGAAGCCTCTATGTGAGGCCGGGCGCAGCCAAGTGAAAGCCCAAAAGGCGTGACCCAGACCACCAAGGAAGGTGGCAAGGCCCACAGCACTATGTGGCTCCTTCTCAGAGCAGTAGCAGTGACTTTCCTAATGAACAAAGCAAGTCTCCAGGGAGCTAAGGAACGCCCCCACCCCCTCTCCAGAAGAGGTAGGAAGCCCAGTTATAAAGACTCCAAACTCACAACACTGGCTCAGAGGCCCAGGCCTAGAGCTGGGGGCCAGAGCCTGGACCTTTCCTGAAAGAATGCTTGGGGTAGAGCAAGGGGGGCAGGGGAGAGCACACCCGAGTGTGCTAAAATGCCACATCGTATACTCAAAATAAACACCTGGCAGAACACCTCCACATCTGGAGCACGTCACAAGACTCCAGCACATTTGGCCAAGCCAAGTGCCCCACAGCTGTTACAGAGTAAAGACGGATAATTAAAAACAGCAGGTTGCCATGGCGCAAAATTGGTCGCTGCTGAACAATTTGTGTGTTTGTCTTTGGAGCTGAAGGACTCGGAGTGAGTTATGTCTTTGAGGGGACAGGAAGGCGATTTCTCAAGACACCCAAATGAGAGGAAATAAAGGATAAAAGGTACTAGTTGATTAAGCACCTCCCCTGTGCCAGGCGCCACGGGTGGATTTTTTTCTTTTCCTCCCTATAAAAATAGGAGTTACGAACCCGTCTCCAGAGTGATGGAGACTCAGTGACTTGCTCAGAGTCCCACGGCACAGCCAAGTGGCCAGGCCAGCACTCAATCCAGGTCTGGCTCCAAAGCTGTCCTCTTTTCCTTCTACCACCAGATCTCTGGTCTAGACCCGTAAATGCAAATGTTGCCAGCTGATGCCTGGGCACAGGGGCAAAGAATGCCAATAAGCCCAGAGACACTGGGAAGGTGCCCCCAAATGACTTGCCGTGAAAGGGCAATCTTTGAAAACACACACACTCACACACACGAGTATATATTACACATTCATCATCTGGTAAAGGAAGGGTCTCGAGGCTTTGTGAAAATCAGCAAATCGTTCCTTGACCAAAATGTGAAGGCTTTGGCAGGTGGAACATGACTGCACATTTGTGTGAGAGGGGCAGGGCCGAGGAGGGGCCCTAGCACTCAGGACCAATGTGGATGTCTGCTTGCATGAGGCCATGTGCAGCAGCACAGGGCAAAACGGGTCCTGCTGACTCTGTTCTCTCCAGCTACACCCCAGCCGCCAGGTCGCCAGTAGGCCTCGGGCCCTGACCCTCTTCAGTGGGTTGGACTGGGTCTCCAAAAAGAAACGTCCACATCAAATCCCTGGACCCTGTCAATGTTGCCTTATCTGAGAAAAGGGTCTTTGCAGATACAGTTAGGCTAAGAATCCTGAAATGAGATCACCCTGAATGATGTGCGTGGGCTGAAATCCAATGACAGGTATCCTTACAGGAAAAAGACAAAGGGATATGTGAAACACAGGAGAAGGCAGTGCGAAGGCAGAGACAGAGACTGCAGGAAGGCAGCCACGGGGGATGACAACAGCCACCAGAAGCTGGAAGAGGCAATGAAGAAAGTGTCCCCTAGAGCCTTTGGTGGGGGTGCAGCCCTGCCAACACCTTGACTGCAGACTGTGGGCCTACAGAGCTGGAGGAGAATAGACTTATACTGCTTTAAGCCACCGCGTTGTGTGGTGAGTTGTTACATCAGCCCCTGGAAATTAACAGAGCCTTTTTCGAAGTTCCCGCTCTGCCCCAGCAGGGCAGGGTGCCCACACATGGGCACTCAAGCCAATCCTGGGCACCAGCCTCGAGTGTCCTTATCTCCTGTTGTGTCCCCTCTTTATCCTATTTGGACCTCTGGGGACTGGAAAGTCACATCGTGCTGCTTCCCACTCCCATGCGGCCAGCACCCAGCAGCAAGGGCCCAGTGATCGTGGCAGAGGCTTTGTCCCTCGATGCTCCCAAAGCTGCCAGCTCTGATTCATGCTGCTACAACTACTTCTGCAACTCTGAGTCCCTATTAAAGCCCCTGAGGCTGCCACCTCATGGAGCTGCTGGTGCCATCTGCCAAGGGAGGGCCTTGGGAGAAATCCCCCATCGGTGCCCGGACACCTGGCATCAGCCTTGACAGGACTCTTCCTCCCTGGGGGCAGAGGGAAAGCCAATAAATCCAAGGTAAACCCCCTTCTTCTACGATATCTGCATGCCTACATCAAAGGAAAAGGTTGGCCATCCACTAAACCCACATATAGACATCCTCGGGTGTCCTAAGGGTGTTGTTTGCCCTTCTGAAATGTTAGCCTCCATAAAAGGATGAAAGAGAAACTTGTCCCTATGTCCCAAATGAAACAAAACAGTCCAACTGAATTTCACCTTGATCTACAGTTCCCACACCAAAGTAAATAATAAAAAGGGCCAGTGGAGGCCCTCTCTCTTGGTTAGAAGGCAGCCTTGGCCAAGAGAGACTTGGCGGTGAGGACAACCCCTCTCTCGTGGTCCAATCCCATCAGCTCTGGGGCCCAGGACCCTTCAGGCAGTTGAAGACCCTACTGTCAAGCAGGACATTGCTTGCCCATCGAATCTAACAGTGAATTAGGCCTGGGTGAGACTCTTTACCAATCTCTGTCTTCAATGACCCAAAATTTCCATCCCATTCACATCAAGCAAAACACAAGAGTCAGGTCCTGGGAAAAGAGGTATCCCCAAGCTGGGGAGACCCTGTGAAAAGACACCACAGCACTCTGGCTTAAGACTACTTCTACCCACTGACGTCAGCCACTCAGCCAAGACCCTTACTAAGATAACCAGAGCCCTTCGCTGCCCTCTGCCAAGTGGGAGAACGCCTCTCTCCTACTCTCATGCCACATTCTATTGCATTGATTCTCAAGTGACATAGTCTTGGACTTAGCATCACAGAATTATTTTAATTGACTTAGTGAAATCTAACTGATAGGCCAACGACTGCACACTTAACTGTATACAATTTGATCAGTTCAGACACGTGCATGTACCTGTGAGGCTATCCCCTTAGTCAAGGTAATAAACATATTCATCATCACCTTTGAAAGTTTCCTTGTGTCCCTTTCTGTGTGTGTGGTAAGAATGCTTAACATGAGATCTACCCTCTTAACAAATGTCCGAGTGGTACAGTACTGTTAACTCTAGGCACTATGGTAGAGCAGATTTCTAGAATTTACTCGTCTTGCATAGCTGAAACTGTATACCCATTGAGCAAGAACTCCCCACTTCCTTCTCCTCCCTGCCCCTGGCACCACTCCACCACTCCACTCTGTGCTTCTGACTCTGACTAATGTAGTTACCTCATATAAGTGGAATCACATGGTATCTGTCTTCTGGAACTGGCTTATTTTATCTAGCATAATGTCCTCTGGGTTTATCCATGTTGTCACAAATAGTAGGGTTTCCTTCTTTTTTAAGGCTGAATAATATTATATGCGTTCATCACATCATTTTTCTTTAATTCTGACCAAAGCCAACTTAAAAGGTCATCTGACGGCCACCAGTTTTCCAATTCTAGCCCTGGTTACTAGCTTCTGAGTCATAATGTAACCTCTTCTCATTTACCTAATGTTCAATTTCCATCAGTTTTAATACACATCTGTATAAACACCATCAGTGAATGCTTTTTCTGAAACTCAAGTGTTCTACAGACCCCATGGAGTCGCGTGATAGAGCCGACAGCCTCCACCTTTTCTGTGAACTTCAGTGGTACTTTGGAGACCAAGAAAATTCTGCTTCGGTTAAGCAGAATTTATTTTCACTTGTAGAGAACCTTCTTGCAGTGAGTTTATTCAATTCCCCTAAAAGATGGTGGCGTCCTTTTAAACTATTCTATCAGAAGAAGCAGTTAACATCAATGGAATATTGAATTCAGCCTAAAAAATGTCTACCACATCTTCTTTATACATGCGTGCACGGACGCCTGGGTGGTTTCCGTACCTTGGCTGTGGTAAATAATGCTGCAGTGGACACATGAGAGCAGAGATCTCTTTGAGATCCCACTTTCAACACAATATTACTTTATACGAAAGAAAACAGAAGAACTATTTTTATACACAGCACTGTCCCTTCTCAGAACGGAGAGGGGAATCCATAAGGGCTGATGCTGAAGAGAAATCTAAATGAGAGCAGGATAGGAGTTACCCCTGTCCTCAAGGCCTGGACCCTATGCACCTATCTCTTCCTCCCCTTGGATGAACTTTCTGCAGGAGGCTCTGTGGTAGATGATTGGTAGATGATGAAAACAGATTAGGGGGGGGGTGGCGCCTGGGTGGCTCAGTCATTAAGCGTCTGCCTTCAGCTCAGGTCATGATACCGGAGACCCGGGATCAAGCCCCGCATTGGGCTCCTTGCTCGGCAGAAAGCCTGCTTCTCCCTCTCACTCCGCCTGCTTGTGTTCCCTCTCTGGCTGTGTTTCTTTCTGTCAAATAAATACAATCTTAAAAAAACAAAACCAATAAACAAATAAAAACAGACTATGGGGAATACCCCCCAACTCTCTATCCAGCTTTGAATCTCATGGGTTACTTGCTACACTTTTTCTCAACAGTCCCATATGGTCTCTACATGAAAACAGGAAACTCATCTGCAGTTCTGAGAGCCCTTTGCTTCTAATTAAAAATATGAAGAGGTGGTATTTATTAAGCACCTATTACATGCCATCCATGCCATAGACACTGCCTCACTTCATCATTACCAGCCGTGTAAGATAGGTTTTATTACTCCTGTTTTACCCACTTCTGCTGTGACCTACCCTCTTATTGGGGACAAAATTGCAGGAGACGTGAAACAGAACATGAAAAATATTACTGCCAATAAACATTAGCTGCTGTAACAAGTCCTGGGCAGGGTGTGTCACAGGCTGGAAGTTTTCGTTGTTTCTCAAAACATGAAGCCCACAAATTAGAGGGCACCCAGTCCGGGCCGTCACGTCAGCATCCGCTTCCCTGGACTCTGCTTTAACAAGCAAGCTATTTTTCCTCAGAGCTCTGAATCCGACACAAAAGCCAAGTCCCGCACTTTCAATGAGCATTTAAAATTCAGCAATCCAGTGACTGGTGGGGTGGGAAGGGGGCGTGGAGGATAAGTGAGAACTCATGGATATTGAAAGTTTAGCAAGGCTTTGCAGCCAAAACTCAACCAAAATAATAATACTCAAGGTTCTGGGTGTTTGTTTAGAAATTTGAGACAGTTCCAGTTAGAATGCAGAGAGTCAGAAGAAGCTATCAAACCCGCCATAAGAACAAGACCAGGCCAGGTATGCTACAAAATCATGATTTTGTAGAAACACATCTGCAAGGTGGTAATATAAAGAAACCCAAATGAACTAAATTCCAGGAAGTGGGAAACTTCCTGCGGGAGGAGAGAGAGATCCACTAGAGACAGGGAGAAGAGAAACCAGCCGAACGGTGACCGACTGTTATCATCTAGGTGCAGAGTGCAGTACCGGATCAGAATTTCAGGGGTGCCGGTCACAGAGTAAGTCTGACGCCAACAACCACAACTTTGCCACAGGCTTTCACTGAGTGCATGGGGATGGTTTCTAAAGGCTGGAGGTGTGGCAGAAGGGCTGAGAAAGATCCCTCTGAGAAGCATAGAGACTTGCCTAGTACAAGCCAGGGGCCTACTGAGAGCTGAGGGCAGGACCAGAAGACCTGAGGAAAATTCCTCTGAGCCTCTCTAGGACTTTACAAAGTACTCAGCAGTGGCCTTCCAAAAATATGAGGGCAGGCAAAACATCTAGGAATAAATCTAATGAAAAATGCACGATACGGTCACACTGAAACCTACAAAGCACTGCCTGGGCCAACTAAAGCCTTAATTATATATGTGAATATCAGGTTCACGGACTCAAAAAAGCAACAGTGTTAATGTGCCCATACCTCCAAGCTGATGTTAAATAAAAAGATACCAATCAATTTCTAGCTGACAAGTTAATTCTAAAATGTATATGGAAGGCAAAGTCCTGCGATGGCCAAAGCAATCTCTAAAAACAAAAGCAAAGCTGGAAGGTTTACAGTATGTCATTGTGCAATCAAAACAGGGTAGTACTGGTATAAGATAGACAAGTAGATCAGTGAAACAAAGTAGAGAATTCAGAAACAGACCCACATGTACAGTATCAATTGATTTTTTACCAAGGTACTAGGTCAATTCAATAAGAAAAACTTTTTTTCAACAAATGGTGCTGATACACTAGATATCCATGCAGAAAAAAATGAATATATAAAGAGTCCTTACAAAGTAACAAAAAAACCACCCAATTAAAATGAGCAAAAGACTTGAATATTTCACAAAAGCAAATATACAAGTGGTCAATAAGCACCAAAAAAAAAAAAAAGAGGCTTCATATCATTAGTCATCACGGAAATACAAATTAAAACAAGGAGGCTTTTACACCCCTCACAGAAACCAACTCAAAATGAATCACAGATCTAAATATAAAGTGAAAACTATAAAACTCCTAGAAGGTAACATAGGAGAAAATCTAGATGACCTTGGGCATGGTGACACCATAGACAGGGACGAAAACAAATACACATTTTTTTTTTATTGTAAATTGCAGTATCACAGGGGATTTCGGGGATTCCATGAACTGCCTAAAATTTTATGCAGGATCTTATGTTTATACATGCTTGGGGCAGGGGAGGGAAGGGGGTATCCTTAGCTTTCATCAGATTTCCAAAGAGGCTTGTGACCTTTTTTAGTTTTAGGTTTTACGTTCCATGCTGTAGCCTCTATACTCTCCCCCTTGGCAATTTCCCATGATTTCAACTCTTCCTTATGTTCCAGTGACTCTCATACTATGTAATTTTGGACAAGTTATTTAACCTTGATAAGGTCTTCACTTTTAAAATGAGAGATAGTAGGGGCACCTGCTGGCTCTGTCAGTAGGACATGCGACACTTGATCTCAGGGTCATGAGTCCAAGCCCCATGCTGGGCACAGTGCTTACTCTAAAAAAGAGTGACAGATAATAAGCTAATAAAATCTATTGCACAGGATTGTTGTGACAGTTGAATGACATCATGATATAAGCAAACTATGCTGTATAACAGACCAGAGGTCAGCTAACTTCTTCTGTACAGAGCCATATCATTCCCTTGAGAAACATTCTTTCTTGCCACTACCTCCTCCCTCTTTCTACCTCTGACTCCGAATCCCTCTTCAAGTCTCACTTTCAGCATCTCTAATTGCCTGAAGGGAAACTTCACTTGAATGTTCTCGGAAACACACCAAGAATGGAAATAACCATTTCTCCTATCAGCTGAATAGCTCTCACTAAGCCTAACACCCAGCCTGTTTGCATGCTCCAGACATGTCAGCACTCCCATGCTTTTTTGCTTCTCAGGCAACTCCCAAGGCTTCCCTTTCACCATCTACCTGTCAACCAGCTGTTGAACTCTTATTTATCCTTCAAGACCCCAGTAAAATGTCACCACTTCTCAACAGCATTTCCCAGCATTCATCCCACCACCAGCAGCAGCAGCCTGGAGAGATGCATTGTACCTTCACGGAACGTGTTACATATCTGCTCCTCCAACTAAAATGTGAGCTCTTTGAAGGCAATACATTTCAAGTCAAAATTAAGGCAGAAATTAGACCAAACTAATGAAAACTTTACACGACAGGACCAGTATTAGAGAGAGGCAGTTGAAGTAAGTCAGGCAAGTTCAGGGTCAGATCCTGTCTTTATTTAAAATTTTGTTAAAAAAAAAAAAATATGGGGCGCCTGGGTGGCTCAGTGGGTTCAAGCCTCTGCCTTCGGCTCAGGTCATGATCTCAGGGTCCTGGGATCCAGGCCAGCATTGGGCTCTGCTCGGCAGGGAGCCTGCTTCCTCCTCTCTCTCTGCCTGCCTCTCTGCCTGCTTGTGATCTCTCTCTCTGTCAAATAAATAAATAAAAATCTTTAAAAAAAATATGTGGGGCACCAGGATGGCTCAGGCGGTTAAGCGTCTGCCTTCGGCTCAGATCACGATCCCAGGGTCCTGGGATAGAGCCCCGTGTCTGACACCTTGCTCAGCGGGGAGGCTGCTTCTCCCTCGGCCTGCTGCTCCCCCCGTTTGTGCTCTCTCTCTGACAAATAAAATCTTAAAAAATAAATTTTGTTCATCCTGGATTTCTTTGCATTAATGTTGTTTTTTTAAATATTGCATTAAAATATTATTTTCCTTGATTACCGAGTTTGTTGGCGCCCTTTTAAATTTAAACCTAAGGTAAGTGCCTCACTCCCCTCATCCTTGTCCTAAATTAGTAAGCAGCAGCTCTGAGACTGAAATCCAGGTTTTTCTGATTCCAAAGCCACTCTTCCAAAAGTTGGAAAGACCAGATAATGTTCAACCTCTCACGGAGCATCACAGATAGCAAAAAGTAAATGGGAAAAGTAACACCGGCCTCTAGGGGTGTGACTAGCAGTGCGCGGAGGAGTGAGTGGATAATCTTGCCTGAACACATCAGCGAAGAATCTATGAAAGAGGAAAGGCTTGAACGTAAGGGGTTTCCCTGATAGGGATCACTCTGCTTCCCTGAGAAAGCAGCAGCCCCCACAGTAAATTCTGGACAATTTTTCATCTCTGTACAAACTACATTATGACGGCCTTCCCACTGATTCCGAGTGACACATGGCAGATGCTCAGTAAGTGGGGGTGGAATGTCGGAGAGGACAGACCAACGAGCAGAAGGCAATGGCTCGATACCGCAGGCTCCCCACCTCAGTGCACGCTGAGGGAGCACCAGGGCTCCATGCGCGGAGGCGCTGCAGCCTGGGGACATTTGTGGACAGATGACAGGGGCAATCTCGCCAACCTCATTCCTGACAGGCACACTGACAGACTGTCTGACCCCAGGGGCCTCACCTGGGGACGGAGATGCCTGGGCAAGTGCACACATGTGGGCCCAACAACGCTGCCTTTCAGCAGTGCGCGGAATGTGCCTCTGAACGGTGTGTGCTATGAAGGCCTCCAGTGTCCACTGGGCAGACAGATGGCACCAGCCCGGGAAAAGTCTAGCTCTGTGCCCACGGCAGTAAAAATACCATTCCCCAGCCACAGTGGGCAGGGCTGGAGACACACCAACGGGGGAGGCAGCACGTGATAAGGGCTGAATAAGACCACTGTCAGATCAGACCTCAGCAGAGGACCAATGGAGAAGCCAGAACCTCTTCCTGGAAGAAGGCAGCCCAGGCCTGGAGAGAGTGTGATGCTCCACAGAGTAAATACTTGACTCGAAAAACTAGCTCATTTTCCTCAGCTATTAAATATGGGGTAAAATTTCTCACCTGGTTATAAGAATTAACAGAGTTTAGGGATAGGGCACCTGGGTGGCTCAGTCGGTTAAGCACCTGCCTTTGGCTCAAGTCATGATCCCAGGGTGCTGGGATCAAGCCTGCTTCTCCTTCTGCCCTTCCCCCTCTTCCTGCTCATATTCTCTCTCCTTCCCTCTCCCGTTCTCTCTTCCCCCTTCCCCCATGCTTTTTCTCTCTCTCAGATAAATAAAATCTTAAAAATAAAAAATAAAAGAGTTTAGGGATAAAAATGCTTCCCACAGCGCTCAGCCCACAGCAAGTATTTAATAAACATTAGTTCTCAGTCTACCTTCCCCATCAATCTAATTATCCCCTGGGTTTCCTTGGAGCTAAAAGTAATGGCTACATGGAAAAATACAGCAAAAGCCACTTGTGCTGCTTCATGGCATTCCAAAGTAAGACCAGCCCTGCCATTTATTGACTGCTACCTTCTGCAATTGACCAGATCCCTCAGCTCTGTTTCTTCATCCATGTAGTGAGGATAACAGTGGTGGGCACTCATGACTCTTTGAAAAGCAAAAAAATTCATTCCAAGTTTGTTCATTCATTTAATGACCAGATCCACTTTTTTGAGCCTCGTGTGGGCCAGGTGCTATGGATCCACAGCTCGTGTGGTGCTGCAGCAATTCTCTGGGCTGGAAACTGAGCTCAGAGAGGTGAAGTGAGGCTCAAAGCACCAAAGTAATAAGGGGCAGAGCAAGATTTGAACCCTGGATGTGTCTGGCTCCAAAGCCTCAGTTTCTCCCATGACTAACAAGGAACGAACATGTTGAACATGGCAGCAAGGGCTGTATTTGTAACAGGAAAAAAGCAAGAATTTGCCCCGTGCAATGAGTCACACAGGAGATGATATTTGATTGATCGGCGTGTCCAGCCCCCCGCGGCCATGTTAGCTACTAAGGGCTCAAAGGCTCACGGCCTCACACTTTTTGAGAAAACCACCTGCAGCAGACAGAAGCCACCTGGCCTGGCAGAGTCCTTCTCCCACCCCGCAAAAACCAGCAGGAACACTCAGTCCATGCCTGACTGCTTCAGAGTAGAGAAGCCTGGCTCCCTGCTTCCTGGGTGCTGCCTGTGGGATCAGGCTGGGGCAAGAGTTTAGCTGAACACTCCTCTTTGTTTGGCTCCATCCCTGCCTTATCCCGTTACCCTCACTTCCTTACAAGATGTTCCTCTGAGAGAACTTCCTCAAACCACATGTGGAACTATCCCATCTCTGGCTCTGCTTCAAGGAACCTGACCAGAGACAGTCTTAGAAATGAGTGACAATGTGTTTTTTTATTGTTGTTGTTGTTGTTGTTGTTTAAAGACTTTATTTATTTGACAGAGAGAAACACATCCAGAGAGGGAACACAAGCAGGGGGAGTGAGAGAGGGAGAAGCAGGCTTCCCACCGAGCAGGGAGCCAGATGTGGGGCTCGATCCCGGGTCTCTGGGATCATGATCTGAGCCAAAGGCAGTCGCTTAACCAACTGAGCCACCCAGGCACCCCGACAATGTGTTTTATTTAAGAAAAAAGGAAAGGACATTTCAGTAAGAGGGCATGTCTTCGATAAAAGAATTATGAAGCTCCCGCTTTGTATCAGGCACAGCAGTAACGCCCTGAGAGAAAGATAATATGCAACCAAAAATGCTCCCGGCTTCAAGGGGGAAGAAGGGCCCACAGAGTTCTGTCACAACGGAGGGGTTTTGTGAGGAGGGATATACTCAGGATTGCACTTGAGGGAGATGCCCCTTGTCCTAGCAGGCCCACAGGAGATTAATCAGATTGGAAAGGGGAGAGACTAGAGTTAGGAAGATTGCATGTGAGAATGTGTTATCATCCAAATGACTTAATTAGGGTGAGGACACATACTGGAAAGGAAAACAGTGTAACATTACAGAAAAATCAAGTAACTAAAAATGTGAAACACTTATTAATAATATTTTGCAAACTTCAATGTAATCTGTTCCTGATAACATTCCCTCTCCCCAGTGACTGTTTACTCTGGGGCTCAGGGATATAAATGATCCTAAATCCAATTCAACTGGGAACACCCTGGGTGCAGGGCCCTGGGCTGCATGCTCACCCAGGTCCTGGAAGCACTCACAACCTGGGGGACAGAAGACCATGGGACAGCTGCCTCAAGGATCCAAACCCAAGCCAGCCATCACCTTTTCCTTTTAATGTCAGCTCTCCCCTAGCGCCATCTGTAATATTTCTCACTGAATGAGCGCCAATCCAATGTGTTACTGATAAATAATGTAATTTGGGCAAGAGCAGGGAGTCGTGACAATCCAGTGTTTTTGTAAAGGCTGCTGCAGTTTGAAAAAGGGCTACAAGATCAGAAAGACCTGGAATCAAATCCTAGTTCCACCTCCTCCTGGAGGCAAACACTTTAACCTCTTTGAGCTTCATTTTCTCATCTGAAAATTAGACACTTTAAAAGGTATCTTTAAAAGTATTTGAGAGAATTCAATAGGACACGAGAAACGAAGTGCTTAGGACAGTGCCTGACTCAAAGTAGATGCTCAATAAGTGGTCGCAATTTCATTACCACAATTTCAATCCTGCTTTAGTCAGTCCTAAATATGCACCGAGGGGAGATACCGATCTCCAGCCAGCTTCCTCATCTGACCTTTCACCTCCTGATTTGCCAATCACCACATCACTTGAAGAGCTACTGTTAAAAACAGATGTCACCACGTGCCATGAGAGCTTATGTGGTTTCAGGACAACTATTGGCTCAGCAGGTAAGGTGGCAACTGAAAAATGCATAGGAAATATGTATCCTGGCGCAAGACTCTGAGAAGCAAACCTTTGTTCTCTCTGCCATTTTACTCTCAAAGCAAAGAGGTAACACCTGTCCATGCTCCACATGCCTGGGATGCCAGGGAGCCACAGCCGGAGGGTGTACCCCATGCGGGAAGGGCCAGAAGTCTCGGCTATACCCAGAGGCCAAGAATGTGAGGGAAATGGGGCAATTGCCCTACCCAATCACCCTGCGAGATCTCCTCTAGGCCTGCTGCAAGGAAAGACAGAAACCCAGGAGGCCATTACTGCTGCTCCCTACTCCCATCAGGATTCTAAGATCTGAAGCCTCAGTATCTCTGCTAGTTTAGCTCAAGGAAGTGCATCTCAAATCCCAGGACCATGGGCTATTCTCCTAAATTCCAGAAGATCCTCTGGACTCCATTCACTGACACTCTATAAGGTAGTGAGCTCCCCAGTGAAGGGAGAATGCAAATACTTCCCGGGATATTACTAAGAATATATGTAATCCCTATCAAAATTCTAATGACACTTTTCACAGAAATAGAACAAGTAATCCAAAAATTTGTACAGAACTACAAAGATCCTGAATAGCCACAGCAATCCTGAAAAGGAAGAACAAAGCTAGAGGCATCATGCTAACATCTGGTAAAATAATTATTATCAAGAAGACAAATAACAAGTAAAGATGAGCATGTGGAGAAAGGAAAACCTCATGTACTTTTTGTGAAAAAATGTAAACTGGTGCAGCCACTATGGAAGAGTATAGAGGTTCCTTGAAAAATTAAAAAGAGAACTACCATATGATCTAGTAATTCTACCTCTAAGTAATTATCTAAAGAAAATGAAAACACTGGGGTGCCTGGGTGGCTCAGTTGGTTGGGCAACTGCCTTCGGCTCAGGTCATGGTCCCAGAGACCCAGGATCGAGTCCCACATCGGGCTCCCTGCTCGGCAGGAAGCCTGCTTCTCCCTCTTTCACTCCCCTTGCTTGTGTTCCCTCTCTGGCTGTTTCTCTCCGTCAAATAAATAAAATCTTTTAAAAAAAGAAAAAAAGAAAATGAAAACACTAACTCAAAAAAGTATAGACACCACCATGTTCACTGCATTATTTACAATATCCAAGACATGAAAACAAGAGAAGTATCCATCTATAATGAATGGGTAAAGAAGATGTGGGGTGTGTGTGTGTGTGTGTGTGTGTGTGTGTGTGTGTGTGTACACACAGAATATTACTCAGCCATAAAAAAAAGAATGAGATCTTGCCATTTGTGACCTAGAGGATATTATGGTAAATGAAATAAGTCGGAATTTCACGTATATGTGGAATCTAAAAAACAAAACAAATGAATAAACAAACAGAGGAGCAGAAATAGACCTATAAATACAGAGAACAGGGAGGGGATGGGGCGATGTATAAAAATGGGTAAAGGGGAGTGCGGGGTAAAGGCTTCCAGGTATGGAATGAATAAGTCACAGGGATGAAAGGTCCAGCACAGGAATACAGTCGGTGGTACTGAAATTGTGCTGTATGGGAAAGCTGCATTTGCTGTGATACAGCATAATGACGAACTGTCAAATCACCAAGCTGCACATCTGGAACTAATGTGACATCATGTGTCAGCAGAAAGGGAGGAGAGGAGAGGAGAGAGGGAGGGGGAGGGAGAGGAAGGAGGGAGGGAAGAAGGAAGAAAGGGGGGAAGGAAGGGAGGACCACATTATGAAGTAGTGAATTACTCACGAAGGGGGAAATATATATACCTCCTGAGGTATTATTAAGAAAAGGATCACATTCTGAGAATCTTTTTTTTCTCAAAGAGCTGACGTTTTTTTAGCTTCCTAAGGCTGTGTGAGGAAAGTTACAGAAGGAATTATGGAACAACAGGGTGACGACCTAATCCTGTATTCCACTCACTGTAATTCCCATAAAATTTTTCTTCAATACTACACAGCAAGTTAATTTGAAGCAAACATTTTGATGCAGGGTGGGTGGGTAAAAACAACCTTCACATTTAGAGAATAAGCTGACATTCCCAAATGTTTGCTTGTACAGGCAGGAGCACCAAAATGGGGGCAAGGGGGTGTGGCGTGGCAGAAAGAGTATGAGCTGAGGGACGGGGGCCTTTCCCAGTCTCAGCGCTTACATCAGGCCTGGGCGAACTTTGCCTTTTGCAGCCCTCTTTGGGCATTTGTATCCTCCACCACAAAATAAGGCAATTGGAAGATGGCAGAGGAGTAGGAGACCTAAATTTCATCTGGTCCCAGGAATTCAGCTAGTGATCAAACCATTCTGAACATCTGTAAACTCAACAGGAGAGCAAAGAAAAGAATAGCAGCAACTCTATGAACAGAAAAGCAACCACTTTCTGGAAAGTAAGACACAGCAGAGAAGTGAATCGGGGCAGTATTTGGGAGCCTCCACCAGCCAGCTCCCAGCAAGTGAGAGTGCAGCCAGAGCCCAAAATCAGAACTTTAAGAAGTCTGCTCTGTGAAGGGAAGTTGCTAAGGTGGCTAAGCCGGGGGAGCAGGTGGGGGTGGGGAAGGCAGAACCCTCAGGTCCCTCACAGTCACAGAAAGACAGAGGGTGCCTGAGCATGGCAGAGCTCCCAGGTACCCAGAGCGGGAAGGCGGGCTGCAGAGATGGAGCTGAAGAGGGTTATCTCAGCTCAGGGGTGCCATAAACCGTGATCCCTAGTAAAGTCAGGCCACTGCACTTAAAGCAGCGACCCCACAAGGGGCAGATCTGGGGAGACCCCCTCCTTCCTCCATCAGGAGGAACAGCACGGGAGCATGCTGCAAGAATCCACTGGGTTTGGAGACTCCAAACGGGCCCAGGGCCAGAGACAGAAACGGTAAGTCACGGGCAGGGTGAGCACAGAGATGGGCGTGATTGACTACTCTTCTCTGGGCACGCACTAAGGGGTGGGGCCGGAGCTCTCAGCTCCTGCAGGTGAGGGGGAGTGGGGAGACTGGGAGGCCGTCATCATCAGTCCCGACCTCCAAAGCTGTAGGGTAAGCATTCAGGGAACAAAAGCTTCCGAGGGCAAAACCGAGCCAGTTACTTAGCCTGGTCCCTGGCAAGGGTGGTGCAATTCAACCTCCAGCAAAGACATTTGAGAATAACTGTAACAGGCCCCTCCCCTAGAAGATCAGCAAGAACATCCAGCCAAGACCAAGTTCACCAATCAATGAGAACCGTGGAACTCTAGCGCTAGGGGAGTGCAGCACATAGAATTCATGGCTTTTTTCCCATGATTCTTTAGTCTTCCAAAGTTAATTTTTTTAATTTTATTTTTTCTTTTTCTGTTTTTTTATTTTTCTTCTTTCCTTTTTTAACCAACATCTTATCTTATGAATTCCCTTTAAAATCTTTTTTAATTTTCATTTTTGGTCATATTCTATCCCTTCATTGCATTTAACCTTATTTTTTGTAAGAGTTTTTTTTTAAGTTTTAAGTTTTTTAAGTTTTAATAAGTTTTTCTTTAAAATTTTGGGACACA
The DNA here is from genome assembly GCA_004023965.1 of Spilogale gracilis. Classification (NCBI taxonomy): domain Eukaryota; kingdom Metazoa; phylum Chordata; class Mammalia; order Carnivora; family Mephitidae; genus Spilogale; species Spilogale gracilis. The sequence continues at coordinate 17,788 of PITA01002413.1, read as the reverse complement.
GTTCCTTCTAACAGATCAAAATATACCTTAAATCTAGTGGGCTTTGTTCCAGTCTCCCAGCTGATCATATTTTTTTTTAATATTTTTCTTCTTTTTTTTAACCAACTTATCAATTCCTTTTTTAAAATCTTTAATTTTCATCTTTACAGTCATATTCCATCCCTTCATCATATTTACCCTTATTTTTGTGTGTATATATATATATATATATAAAAGTTCTTCTTTCTTTAAAATTTTGGGAGGCAGTTTCTTCTAACAGACCAAAACATACCCAAAATCTAGTGTGTGGTTCTGTTCTAATCACCAGCCTGATCATATCCTTTCTCCCCGCTTTTCTTTTACCCTGGTTTTGGGTCTTTTCTGATTTATTTATTAGTGTGTATTTTCCTGGGGTCGTTATCCTCTTAGCATTTTGTTCCTTCATTCATCTATTCTTCTCTGGACAAAATGACGAAACAGGAAAACTCCCCTCAAAAAAAAAAAAAAAAAAAAAAGAACCGGAGACAGTACAGACTGCCAGGAACTCAATCAATACAGACATTAGTAAGATGTCAGAACTAGAGTTCAGAATGATGATTATACAGATACAAGCTGGGCTTGAGAAAAGCAGAGAAGATACTAGAGAATCCCTTTCCGGAGAAATAAAAGAACTAAAATCTAACCACACTGAAGTCAAAAAGACTATTAATGAGGTACAACCAAAAATGGAGCCTCTAAGTGCTATGATAAATGAGGCAGAAGAGAGAATTAGTGATACAGAAGACCAAATGATGGAGAATAAAGAAGCTGAGAAAAAGAGATAAACAACTACTGGATCACAAGGGGAAGAATCTGAGAGATAAGTAATACCATAAGACTAAACAATATTAGAATAATTGGGATCCCAGAAGAAGAGAGGGTGGAAGGTATATTGAAACAAATTATAGCAGAGAACATCCCTAATTTGGGGAATAAAACAAGCATCAAAATCCAGGAAGCAGAGAGAAACCCCCCTCAAAATCACTAAAAACAGGTCAACACCCTGTCATCTAATAGTAAGACTTATAAGTCTCAGAGACAAAGAGGAAATCCTGAAAGCAACTCGGGACAAGAAGTCTGTAACCTACAATGGCAGAAATATTAGATCGGCACCGGACCTATCCATAGAGACCTGGCAGGCTGGAAAGGACTGGCATGATATATTCAGAACACTAAATGAGAAAAATATGCAGCCAAGAATACTATATACAGCTGGGCTGTTAACTGAAAATAGAAGGAAAGATAAAAAGCTTCCAGGACAAACAAAAAGTAAAAGATTTTGCAAACACCAAATGAGCCCTGTAGGAAATATTGAAAGGGGTCCTCTAAGCAGAGAGAGCCTAAAAGTAACCTAGACCAGAAAGGAACGGAGACAATATATAGTAACAGTCATCTTACAGGCAATACAATGGCATTAAATTCATATCTTTCAGTAGTTATCTTGAATATATATGGGCTAAACGCCCCAATCAAAAGACACAGGGTATCAGAATGGCTAAAAAAAAAAAACAAGACCCATCGAAATGCTGTCTGCAAGAGACTCATTTTAGACCCAAAGACACCTCCAGATTTAAAGTGAAGGGGCGTGCTTGCCTAGGTGGTTCAGTTGGTTAGGTGACTGCCTTCAGTTCAGATCATGATCCCGGAGTCCCAGAATCAAGTCCTGCATTGGGCTCCCAATTCTGTGAAGAGTCTGCTTCTCCCTCTGACCTTCTCCCCTCTCATGCTCTCTCTCACTCTCTCTAATAAATAAATAAAATCTTTAAAATTAGGGTGCCTGGGTGGCTCAGTTGGTGAAGCGACTGCCTTTGGCTCAGGTCATGATCCCAGAGACCCGGGATCAAGCCCCACATCAGACTCCCTGCTCGGCAGGAAACCTGCTTCTCCCTCTCTCACTCCCCTTGGCTATGTTCCCTCTCTGGCTGTATTTCTCTCTGTCAAATAAATAAATAAAATCTTTAAAAAAAAAAACTTTAAAAATAAATAAATAAAGTAAGGGGTGGAAAACCATTTCTCATGCTAACAGATATCAAAAGAAAGCTGGGGGTGCCTGGGTGGCTCAGAGGGTTAAGCCTCTGCCTTCAGCTTGGGTCATGATCTCAGGGTCCTGGGATCTAGTCTCACATCAGGCTCTCTGCTCAGCGGGGAGCCTGCTTGCCCCTCTCTCTCTGCCTGCCTCTCTACCTATTTGTTCTCTCTCTCTCTCTGTCAAATAAATAAATAAATAAAATCCTTTAAAAAAAAAAAAAGAAAGAAAGAAAGCTGGGGTGTCAATCCTAAGTCAGACAAATTAGATTTTAAACCAAAGACTATAATAAGAGATGAAGAAGGACACTATAGCCTATTTAAGGGTCTGTCCAACAAGAAGATCTAACAATTTTAAATATTTATGCCCCTAACATGGGAGCATCCAATTACATAAGCCAATTAATAACAAAACCAAAGAAACATATCAACAATAATACAATAATAGTAGGGGACTCTAACACTCCCCCTCACTGAAATGGGCAGATCATCTAAACCAAAAGATCAACAAGAAAATATAGGCTTTATTTTTTTAAGATTTTTATTTATTTATTTGACAGACAGAAACACAGCGAGTGAGGGAACACAAGCAGAGGGAGTGAGAGAGGGAGAAGCAGGCCTCCCATCGAGCCAGGATCATAACCCAAGCAGAAGGCAGACACAATGACGGAGCCACCCAGGCGCCCTGGAAATATAGGCTTTAAATGACACACTGGACCAGATGGACATCACAGATCTGTACAGAACATTTTATCCTGAAGCAACAAAATACACATTCTTCTCTAGTGCATAAGGAACATTCTCCAGAACAGATCACATCCCATGTCACAAATCAGGTCTCAAGCGGTACCAAAAGAATGGGATCATTCCCGGCATATTTTCAGACCACACTGCTTTGAAACTAGACCTCAATCACAAGACGAAATCTGGAAAGAACTCAAATATATGGAGGCTAAGGAGCATCCTACTAAAGAATGAATGGGTTAACCAGGAAATTAAAGAATTTTAAAAATTCATGGAAACAAATGAAAATGAAAACACAACTGTTCAAAACCTCTGGGAGGCAGCATAGGAAGTCCTAAGGGGAAAGTATATAGCAATACAAGCCTTTCTCAAGAAACAGGAAAGGTCACAACCTGACCCTGCACCTAAAGGAGCTGGAGAAAGAACAGCAAATAAAGCCTAAACCCAGCAGGAGAAGAGAAATAATAAAGATCAGAGCAGAAACCAACGAAATAGAAATGAAAAGAACAGTAGAACAGATCAACAAAAGTAGGAGCTGGTTCTTTGAAAGAATTAATAAGATTGATAAGTCCCTGGCCAGCCTTATCAAAAACAAGAGAGAAAGGACCCAAGTTAATAAAATCATGAATGAAAGAGGAGAGACTACAGCCAACTCCAAAGAAATGCAATTATAATAACACATTATGAGCAACTATATGCCAGCAAATTAGACCACCTGGAAGAAATGGATGCATTCCTAGATGTATTCCTTATGAACCAGGAAGGAACAGAAAACCTGAACAGACTCATAATCAGTAAGGAAATCAAAGCAGTCATCAAAAATCTCCCAAAAAAAAAAACAAGAGCCCAGGGCCAGATAGCTTCCCAGGGAAATTCTACCAAACATTTAGAGAAGAATTAATACCTATTCTCCTGAAACTGTTCCAAAAATAGAAATGGAGGGGCGCCTGGTTAAGCGACTGCTTTCGACTCAGGTCATGATCTTGGAGACCCGGGATCGAGCCCCACATCGGGCTCCCTGCTTGGCAGGAAGCCTGCTTCTCCCTCTCTCACTCCCCCTGCTTGTGTTCCCTCTCTAGCTGTGTTTCTCTCTGTCAAATAAATAAATAAATAAATAAATAAATAAATAAATAAATATCTTTAAAGAAATGAAAGAAAACTTCCAAACTCATTTTATGAGGCCAACATTACCTTGATCCCCAAACAAGACAAAGACCCCATCAAAAAAAAGAATTACAGACCAATATCCCTGATCAACACGGATGCAAAAATTCTCACCAAAATACTAGCCAATGGGATCCAACAGTACATTAAGAGGATTAGTCACTGCAACCAAGGGGATTTATTCCTGGGCTGCAAGGTTGGTTCAACATCTGCAAATCAATCACAGTGATACAATACATTAATAAAAGAAAGAATACAAACCATACAATACTCTCAATAGATGGAGAAAAAGCATTTGACAAAGTACAGCACCCTCCTTGATCAAAACTCTTCACAGTGTAGGGACAGAGGGTACATACGTCAATATCATAAAAGCCATCTATGAAAAACCTACAGTGAATATCACTCTCAATGGGGAAAAACTGACAGCCTTTCCCCTAAGGTGAGGAAGACGGCCGGAATGTCCACTATCACCACTGCTATTCAACACAATACTAGAAGTCCTGGCCTCAGCAATCAGACAACAAAAAGAAATAAAAGGCATCTGAATTGGCGAAGAAATCAAACTCTCACTCTTTGTAGAGATATGATACTTTATGACTCCACCCCAAAACTGCTAGAACTCATAGAGGAATTCATACAGTGTCAAGATATAAAATCAATGTACAGGGGCGCCTGGGTGGCTCAGTTGGTTAAGCGACTGCCTTCGGCTCAGGTCATGATCCCAGAGACCCGGGATCGAGTCCCACATCAGGCTCCCTGCTCGGCGGGAAGTCTTCTCCCTCTCTCACTCCCCTTGCTTGTGTTCCCTCTCTGGCTGTGTTTCTCTCTGTCAAATAAATAAAATCTTTAAAAAAAAATCAATGCACAGAAATCAGTTGCATTCCTATACACTAACAAGACAGAGAAAAGAGAAATGAAGGAGTTGATCCTGTTTACAACTGTACCCAACACCGTAAGATACCTAGAAATAAATCTAACCAAAGAAGCAAAGAATCTGTAGTCAGTAAACTACAGAGTACTCATGAAAAAAATTGAGGAAGACACAAAGAAATGGAAAAATGTTCCATGCTCATGGATCAGAAGAAAAAATACTGTGAAAATGTCTATGTTACCCAGAGCAATCTACACGTTTAATGCAATCCCTATCAAAATACCACCAACTTTTTTCAAAGAAATGGAACAAATAATCCTAAAATTTAAATGGAAAATTTATAGCCAGAGGAATGTTGAAAAAAAACCCCAAAGTTGGGGGCATCTGGGTAGCTCAGTCATTAAGTGTCTGCCTTCAGCTCAGGTCATGATCCCAGAGTCCCAGGATCAAGCCCCGTATCAGGCTCCCTGCTCGGTGGGAAGCCAGCTTCTCCCTCTCTCACTCCCCTGCTTGTGTTCCCTCTCTAGCTGTTTTTCTCTCTGTCAAATGAATAAACAAAATCTTAAATAGAAAGAAAGAAAGAAAGAAAGAAAGAAAGAAAGAAAGAAAGAAGGAAGGAAGGAAGGAAGGAAGGAAGGAAGGAAGGAAGGAAGGAAAGAAAGAGAAAACCAAAGTTGGCAGCATCACAATTTCAGACTTCAAGCTCTATTACAAAGCTATAATCATTAAGACGGTATGGTACTGTCACAGAAATGTGGACACATAAATCAATGGAACAGAATACAGAGCCCAGAAATGACCATGACCAACTCTATGGTCAACTAATCTTCAATGAAGCAGGAAAGAATGTCCAATGGAAAAAAGACAGTCTCTTCAACAAATGGTGTTGAGAAAACTAGACAGTCACATGCAGAAGAATGAAACTGGACCATTTTCTTACACCACACACAAAAATAGGCCCAAAATGGATGAAAGACCTCAGTGTGAGACAGGAATCCATCAAAACCCTTCAAAAGAACACAGGCAGCAACGTCTTCCACCTCAGCTGCAGTAACTTCTTCCTAGAAACACTGCCAAATGCAAGGGAAGCAAAGGCAAAAATGAACTATTGGAACTTCATAAGATCAAAAGCTTTTGCACAGAAAAGGAAAACAGTCAACAAAACTAAAAGACAACCCACAGAAAGGAAGAAAATATTAAGAAAATATTTGCAAATGGCATTATCAGATAGAGGGCTAGTATCCAAAATCTATAAATAACTTATCAAACTCAAAACCCAAAGAATAAGCCAATCAAGAAAGGGGCAGACATGAACAGACATTTCTGCAAAGAACACAACCAAACTGCCAAAAGACACATGAAAAAGTGCACAACATCACTCAGCATCAGGGAAATACAAATCAAAACCACAGTGAGATACCACCTCACACCAGTCAGAATGGCTAAAATTAACAAGTCAGAAAATGATGGATGTTGGTGAGGATGCGGAGAAAGGGGAACCCTCCTACACTGTTGGTGGGAATGCAAGCTGGTGCAGCTGCTCTGGAAAACAGTATGGAGGTTCCTCAGAAAGTTGAAAATAGAGCTACCCTATGACCCAGCAATCGCACTACTGGGTATTTACCCTAAAGATACAAATGTAGTGATCCAAAGGGGCACCCGCACCCCAATGTTTATAGCAGCAATGTCCACAATAGCCAAACTACAGAAAGAACCTAGATGTCCATCAACAGACGGATGGATAAAGAAGATATGGTGTGTATATACAATGGAATATTATGCAGCCATCAAGAAAAACAAAATCTTGCCATTTGTAATGACATGGATGGAGCTAGAGGGGGTATTATGCTAAGCGAAATAAGTCAATCGGAGAAAGACAATTATTATATGATCTCCCTGATATGTGGAATTTGACAAACAAGACAGAAGAAGGGAGGGAAAAATAAAACAAGACAAAATCCGAGAGGGAGACAAAACGTAGCTCAGGAAACAAACTGAGAGTTGTTGGAGGTGGGTGGGGGATTTGGGGTAGCTAGGTGATGGACACTGGGGAGGTTATGTGTTGTGGGGAGTGCTGAGTGTTGGTGTCTAAGACTGATGAATCACAGACCTACCCCCGAAAAAAGTAAGACCGTATATGTTAATATAAATAAATAAATAAGACAACTAGACAATATTAATTCTTCTACCTTTTATCGGGCGAGCCCATCTTCATGGTTTTCCATATCAACAATATGCCACATTGTGATTTTTGTCATATCTACATCATCTGAACTGTTTATGTATTTGTGTAAAATTGCCTTACTTCCTCACTTTCTTCTTCCCTGAAATTGATTTTAAAAGGAAACTTGGTAGAATTACCATGAATGGAAACCGCTATCACTTGCCAGAACAGAAGGCAGCCATAAAAGTAAACACGACAAAAAGAACAATGCTTTTAATTACATGTGGGAAGTGCTGTCTCTTGAGGACTGGCTGCATGAGATTTGTTATTCCTGAAGCAGGGAGATTCATAAATGGTCGAGAGGTGTTAAGGACATCCCAACATGCACTTGAGACTTTCCTCTAACTCATCAAAAAAGACTGAAGGAAAACTTTAAAGGGAATAACTTCTCACTACAGACTTCATGTTCATGTCCTATCCTTATCACCTAAATGATCTCAATATACCTGTGGTTTAGGAAACAACTGATCATTTCTAAGGTCTTGTCCCACACTGATTTCACCTGGCCCCACTGTAGAGGAAGGGTGATCATAATGAGTGGAAAATTTGAGTTACAGACTATTCTGAGAGAAATTACTTCAAAAACATCTAAACATTGTCAGAATGTTTTCCAATTAGAAGGACCCTGAATATACATTAATAAGCAGATAGAAATCACTTGTAATCATTCATTTTCAAATAAACACTTCTAAATGACTTGGCAATACCTAAAAAGTCATTCAGCTCCTTACATAATTTAAACACTACTCCCCCCAAATCTTGTTTACATTACCAATGTGCTTAATGAAGCGTTTTTGTCAGGCAGTGGGCAATATTACACTTAACCAGAGTCTGTGTCATCAAATTAACACAGCATTAACACAGATGAATGACATCAGGAACATTATCACAAAAACAACATGCGAAGGGATGTCTTGGCTATATGTTCTTTAGAAGGAATTTGTTAGACTCACACTGCAGAAGTTTCACTATGGGACTCTCCAAGGCACTCCTCTCCCTGAAACCACTTAAATGTGCTAATACTAGTATTATTTGGACAGATATAAAGAGAGGGCAAAGCACCCAAATGTCTCTGAAAGACCTTAGAACAATTGATGTTTAGCTTTTGGACCACAGTTCTTCTCTTTCTTAAGTATTTACCTTTTTGTTTTTGCTAATTCTTTATGTGATCTTGGACCAGTTCCTTTCTTTTTCTGGAATTAATTTCCAGTATTTAAGAAAAGAGGGAGGGGGATATTGGACTAGAGCAGAAGTCAGCAAACTTTTCCTGTAAATGGCCAGATAGTAAATATTTTCAACTTTTTTTTTTTTTATTTTCAACTTTCTACACCATATGGTCTCTGTTACAACTACTCACCCAGCCTTTGTAGCAAGAAAGCAGTCACAGGCAATATGTAAACAAGTGAGTATGGCTGCATCCCAATACAACTTTATTTACAAAAACAGGTGATGGACCAGATTTGGCTCGCTGGCCTATAGCTTGCCTTTCCTAGATGAGAGGACCCCTAACTTCTTGCCCCGATATTGCCTTTCCCCTACAAGGAAGGAAGTTGCCCAAGGCCTCTCGTTTGACAGAACCAGGATTAAAACCTGGGTCTCTGAATTTTAAGTTCAAGGATCATTCCTCCACAGCAGACTATCTCCCTAACCAAGAAACCTCTTGCTCTAAGACAAAGGATCGCAGGCCTTCATAGAGAATGGAAGAATTTGCCATTTGGGGCATAATTAGTTTAAATCTACAGGAAGTCATTAGGTTCTAAGCGAAGGTGGCATTAACTTTTCTCCAGTCCCCCAAAACTGAACAGACTGAAAGAGCAAAATTCAAGACCATTAGGTCTATTTCCTCTTCGCCCCACGTGTGCATAGTATTATTGGGTTTATAACAAAGCATTTTCATATCTGTTATTTGATTTCATGTTCACAGTATGTCTGTGAGATGGGACTCATTGCTCTCTATTTGTAACAAAAGATACTCAATCACTTAGTGACAGCAGAGGCAGGAAACAATGGTCTATGCCATAGTTACCATTTATTCATTCACTTAGACAACAAACATTTGCCAGACGATTGATAAAGCAGGGGACAGGCAGTTAAAATAAGCCATACTGTCCCAGCCCGCATGAGCTCACAGTCCAGTACAGGGAGTAAGAGGCAAAGACCAGAGAAAGAAACAATTAACTAAGTCAATATGGACAGTCACAGGTGCTAAGAAGAAAACAAACATGGTACGGTCACACTGATCATAAATAGCAGGATCAGGATTAAAACTCAGGTCAGGTGATTACACAGCCGCACTGGGCCTCTCACTATCATGCCAGTGAAATAAATACCAGAGACCCAGTTCTGGGCTACAGGGAAGGCCTCCCGCCCCGCACTGGTCCCTTGGGAGCTGAGATCCCTGTGGAGGAGGTCCCAGCTCTGCTCAAAGTGAAGGAAGCAGCCATCTAGGCTAGTCAAGGAGGGCTCCCAGTCCCAAAAGCTGCATGCTCTCTCTGCCCATCAGGAGTCTCCATCAGGAGCCCCAAGCCCGTCAGTTAATGAAGCACCTTCCTGGCCCGTGTTCCCGGAGTTCTTACCCCACTCTACAAGCAAGGACTCTAAGGCTCAGAGAACTGAGATGACCAGCTTGGAGATGACACGAATGGGAGGTGGCAAGGTATAAGTCAAACACAAATCAGCCCAATTCAAAAGCCACATTTTGTCATCTCATGAGGCTGCTTCTCCTTCAGAATAGAAGCACTTGGTGTGGTACAAGTCATTCTAGAGGCTTCAAATTAATGAAGAGTAAATAGGATAGGACCGGATAGGGTAGGGGTGGGGCAGGGCAGGGTAGAACAGACGGGACAGAATAGAGTTGTCCCTGAGATAGCACAAAAATTAGGCTCACTGAGAAGCCACAGTTCAATGCATTATATCAGTTTTCTCCCTTTCCACTTTTCTTTCTAACCTTTAGTTCCATCCACCTACCCCTTCGGTGTTCTTGAGAACCCCCCTAGAGATGCTTAAAGACTTAATAGCATTTTAGTCTTCTGTAGAATCTCAAAAGGAATTCTACTAAGATCCACTATTTTTTAAAGATTTTTTATTTATATATTTGACAGAGAAAGAGACAGTGAGAGAGGGAACACAAGCAGCAGGAGTGGCAGAGGGAGAAGCAGACGCCCCCCTGAGCAGGGAGCCCGATGCAGAGCTTGATCCCAGGACCCTGGGATCATGACCTGAGCCAAAGGCAGATGCTTAATAAGTGGGCCACCCAGGCGCCCCAAAGAACCACTATTTATTGAATACCTACTACAAGCTCGGCACTGTACAAGGTATTTTCCTAACACTGTCTCATATAATATTTGCAAACTGTACTACATGGTCAGCATCAGCCCTATGGTAGACAAGGAAACTGAGGCCCAGAGAGTTGGGTTCCCACAGTCACAGAGAAAAGGCCACAGCAGGGACTGGACCCTGGACCTAACTCTAAAGTTGTCAGGCTACTTTCGAGAAATTGACATGGGTTACTTCGCAGAGGGTGAGTGTAACCTGGTCCTTGCACAGACGCCCCTCTGGACCAGCATCCAGTGACCCACCTGGGGGAGCTGTACCCCAGTGTGGTTCCCCAACCAGCAGGAGCAGCAGCGCCACCTGGGGGCTGGTTGGAATCCACATTCTCGGGCCCTACCCAGACCTACTGAGCCAGAAGAGCTGAGGGCAGAGCCCGGGACTTGGTGTTGGCAAGCTCTCCCACGTGTCTCCATCCAACGCTGAGAACTTCTGCTGCATATGGCATCTCTGTGCCATCAGTGGCAGCCAGCACCATGAGCCAGCTACAGACTGAAAACATCAGACCCGGAAAAGGAATGCATCTCCCTCCGAGGATGCAAGTCCCTTGTGGAATGGGGCATTGAACCCATAAAGGCTCACTGGAGGTTCCGTTCCCACAACTAGGAACTCATCCATCGTCTGCAGCGAGAAGGAATAGATGCTGACATTGAAACAAGCAAATCAGAATGTTCAGCAAAGCCAAGCCAGCCTCAGGAAACATGAGGCCCGATTTCGTTTGCCCTCCCTGCACCCTCAACTCGCTAGGGGAATTCTATCTCTGGTCAATTAGTGAATCTAAACCTCCCAACAAACCAGGGCTTGCTTTTTCTCTTTGTGGTTCTTTATTGTTCGTTTGTGTGCTTTCTCACAGTAGATACTAAAAACAAAAGTACTCTTGTCGGTTTCCATCTTGGCAGTCCTTTTGCTTTTGAGTTTGTTGATTGCCTTGGGACTGATGCTACAAAGTATGGATTACAGATGCTTCAAGAATATTTATTGACTCCAAGGGAGAAAAAAAGTTGTGAAATAAAGTAGTTATTTAAACCCATTTCTACTACTAATAACGTGTTGCCTTGTTTTTCTTAAATCAACCTTAAACATGTGGTCAGAAAATATCTGACTTCACTATATTTTGGAAACATCTTAACGAGGGAAAGCAATGGCCCATAATTGCAACACACTAACAGAATTATTTTCATTTGTGCCCATTCCCTTTCAGGCCTCATTTCCATATTCATATACAATTTTGCATGGTGGTAATTACACAGTAGAAGTGATACTTAAGTCTTGTTTTTCCTGGTTAAAGCTTCAGCATATGCGAGTTTAAGTTTTATCTTCACGATGATCATTTTAAATTTCTGGACAGTGGACTCATGAGTCGGCATGCCACTTAAGCATGCCACTGAGTTGAGAAGTGTTTACTGGACTCCTACTGTGTGCCAGATGAAGCTCCAGGTCCCCGGGAATCTAACAGGGACCAAGATAAGCTCCCTGCTCTCAAGACTGCAGCAGCACACAACTCTCCAGGGGATGCCGTTCATGTCCCTGTGTATGTGAGTGACACTCCCAGAGAGCAGTGCACGGCCTGTATGGGCCACATTGGGCAGTTGCTTGCTTGGGGCAGATTCCATTAGTTCCTTGAAGGGGTAGGTGAATGGGACTAAGGGCCAAGAGCAGGCCTAGGGATACTCATAACTTCACAGCTTGTTGCTATCTATTACCAGATTGTTCTCCTAAGGCACTGTACTGAGTTCACTGCTCCTGGTAGACAGCAAGCGTGCTGTTTTCAACAGGAACTCATCAAGCATTGAGTGTCAACATTTTTTTTAAGCTTTCCAACTGAGTTAGTTCACAAGAGTCCCTGAAGAAAAGCTATGGATTTAAAAATGCATGCTCCCTGGTGATCACACTCTTCTCCAGGTGCGTCCTTCAGAATCTAAGAGAACGCTGTCAGATGATGAAGGTCAGAGTTAAAATGGAACACTGATATGCTTCAACAATCTTCCTAGAGTTAAAGGCAGAAGGCTTTCTCACCAGGTTTAAGTTTTCCTTACGGGCTAACCTGGACCCTTGTGGTGGACATGAGAAGGAAGGAGAAAGGGTGAACGGCCTCCTCCAACAATCTGACCATCTCCTCCTCCTCAGGTCTGAGAGGCAACACACCACTCCTCAGGAGCTGGCTCTCTCCTCTCCCATCACTGTCTCCTCCACGACCTCTCCATGCCCTCAGGAGTCTCTACACCCAGCCCAGACACTTCCTCCTTGGGCAGGTCTCCCCTAGGCCCTGCTTGAAAGACAAGGCTGGATGTTCCCCATGCCTCACTCCTTGCTGGGCAAGGTTACAGCTGAAGCCCTTCACCCTAGGTGTAGCGAACCTGCCTTTTCATCTCAGTCTTCCCTGTCAGACCACGGAGGCCAGGACCTGTCCTTGGCCTCCACGATGTCCCCAACAGTGACACATGCCTAGTTCATGATGGATGCTCAACAGATGTCTGCATGGGCCAATGAAGCAGAGGGTCAGAAAGAGGATAAACATTCTAGCAGATTGACAATAGAAGATAAGAAGCCATGGTCACCAGTTTGATACTATTCTTGGCAATCTGGCCCTTCAGGAATTCCCAGTGAAGTCTAGATTCTGACTTCCCTTTTTTCAGAAACTCAGGGACATTAGCAATTAGTAGGTCTTGTTTATTTTTCCTACATAACCCCAATCATTCTTTTCTTTTTATGTTCAGTTATCCTTAATTCAGACTCCGTTATAGCTCACTTATGTTCTTCAAGTTTTCACATCACCCAGCCTCATTTTTTTAACCCTATCTAAACCCCCATTTCAGGAAAGAAAAGCATGTTTCATTGTCCTTGGGCTTCAAAATGAAAGAAAAAAAAATTAGCTCATCTTCCATGAACACTTTACAGTAATACTCTTCTTCTAAAACCTCAAAGCAACCCTGGACAGTAGGTGGTATTATTATCCCTCTATTATTATCCCTCTTCACAGGAATGGAAGTGAACCTCAGAGAGGTTCAGCTACCTGCCTGAAGTCACACAGCCTGTAAACAGCAGGCAGGATTTAAACCCACACAGTTGTGGGTTCTATTCTCTGTACTCTTGCTGCAGTCAACACCAAATGCCTCACGTGTATCAGAAAACTGAGCTCTTTTCGGCTGGCTATGTACTTCCACACGAATACTCATAACCATGGCTTCCACATGGCACGTTACCCCACTTAGCAAATCAAGGAAATGTCGATGCTATCCCAAAGTCACAGGACTATAAAAAGGACACCCATGGGCCCTAAAGCCAAGCAGGGGAGCTGGAGTCTTTGATGTATTCTTATGTTGCTCATCAGGACAGCTTGTTCCAAGGCATAATGTCTACTTTGAGAAAGCCCCAACATGGCTCCAAGGGCTGGGTTGCTACAATACCCATAAATCACAGTGACATTCAAATTTACGACATCTCTGTCTGCCCTTCATAACCAGAATGCACATACCTCAGGTGAGTTGGAGAACTGGGCTTGTAAGCACGTCCTCTAGATTTAAAAGTGGAAAAATGTCAGTGCTGGAAGGCTGTTAGAAAATCTCAGCCCGATCCTCTCGGTTTACCCATGAAGAAACTAAAGCCCAAATTGTCCTAGCCCCACCCTGACTCTCCATCTCCCCATCTGGGGGTAGCTGGGACTCATTCCTCCATGAAAGTTCTTTTTTTTTTTTTTTAGGATTTTATTTATTTATTTGAGAGAAAGAAAAGAAACAGAGGATGAGCAGGGGGCAGGGACAGAAGGAGAGGGAGAAGCAGATTCCCCACTGAACAGGGAGCCTGATACCGGCTGCAGGCCAGGCCTGAGATCATGAGCTGAGCCAAAGGCAGAGGCTTAACCGACTGCGCCATTCAGCCCCCCCCCCCAAGGCTCTTCTGAACTTAACTATCCCGGAGGCTCAAACCCAGCACTCTGACTGGGGATATACTGCTAGCACAGGAACACAGCCAGAGACAATAAACAAAAATGGAGCTGAGAATCCTTCTTCTAAAGGCAGGAAAAAGGAGCCACAACATATCTGGGCCACAGAAGGACATCCTTGGTTGCATAAAACATAATGGATCAAGACCAGTTTCACTTCCCTACCCATAAACAGTCCGAACCGTTGGACCAAGAACAAGGTACTGGCCGAGGGCATTAAGTGAACATAAGACAAAATGAAGGCTAAGCTTTGGGCAGCCAACTAACAAGGCTCAACCCCCAAATGGAGATCAGCAAAAAACAAAAAGAATTCAACATTTTACAAGCCAGCACCACGGTCTTAATTTTATGACAATAATTTGAATAGGAAAGCAATACAGGAATAGGCCATTCATCAACTCTTAAATAATAAACATAAAGTTGCATAAGTTGAATTGTACACACTACTGGCTTGTAATAGGAAGAGCCAAAAAAACAAAAAAACAAAACAAAACAAAACAAAAATCAATCATGGAGCTCGCACGCCGCCTAGTGGCAATACTAGGGATTACTGCTAGGGATTACTAGGGATTAATACTAGAGGATTCCTCTTCACCAACTTGGAGCCATTAGGCCTGTCCAGGACACCGTGACTTGGCCAATGGACGTCAGCTGAAAGTCTTCCATACACCATGCTCTGGGATATGCGCCTTCATATACCTAGTCTCACCAATGCTCATATTAGGTGACTATCATTAGATACCATCATTAGCAGCTCAAAAAGTTAAATCACTTGTCTAGAGTTACCAAGCTAGTAAGGATTCCAACTACAATCTGGGGAATTCCCGGGCCAGGGCTCCTTCCTCAACATCACACTGAGTACAAAGTGTTGAGGACACAGAGATGAATACAATCCAGCTCTTTGATCTGTGTTCCCAAATTTTAACTAGGCAGGCCGACTCATATTAAATAATCAAACGCAGAGTCCTAAGTGATGTTTGAACAGAGGCAGGAACTGAGATGGCGCAGCCGATGTGCTCAGGGCTCCCGGCCCTCTCCCGCCCCAGGACGTCCCAAACGAAAAGCCAGGAGGAGCAGGGAGCTGGTGCATGAACCTCTCTGCTTGTTAATGCTCACGGCTTCAGAACGGCCTCCTGTCAGTCTGACACCTGGGTAAGAAACAAGGCCCTGAGTTGAGTAACTGCAAAAACAGACATCATTAACCGGCCGCAACCTTCAAACGCTCCAAGTCAAGGCAGAGTCGAAAGAGAGTTAACAAGGCTTCCAATTTGTCTTTTACGGGGTTTGACATGTCAGGTCAAGGAAGACAGGAACCCTGTGGGAAGTCGGCACAGAGAAAGTCAGGCTATTATTTTGGCTTGGTGATAGGAGTGACAGGCTAAGAAATGGCTGTGGCCAAAAAGACCCGGGCAGCTATTTTTGCAAGGTACCAGAGTGCCATTTTCCACTTGGCACCAGCAGCACACCATCCCACAAGGGAGAAAAACAGTCACGGACTTCTTCGGGTGCCGGCTACACATACATAACTTATACTGGGGGAGGGGGTTCTTCTGTTGATGCTTATAAATACATTTTTTTTAGAAATAACATGCTTTGGACACCATTTTGAAAAACTGGGGTTTTTTACCTATTTTGCAAATGATTTCTCAAATTACTTAAATATTCCTCTCCATCGGGGCGCCTGGGTGGCTCAATTAGTTAAGCGACTGCCTTCGGCTCAGGTCATGATCCCGGAGACCCGGGATCGAGTCCCGCATCGGGCTCCCTGCTTGGCGGGAAGCCTGCTTCTCCCTCTCTCACTCCCCCTGCTTGTGTTCCCTCTCTGGCTGTGTTTCTCTCTGTCAAATAAATAAAATCTTTAAAAAAAAAATTCCTCTCCCTCATTTTCTGGTAATTCCAATTTGTAGATAATAACTATCTTAAAATATATAATTATTTAAAAATAGAAAATGAAATTTATGTGGCTTCAAATTTTTATTATAAAAATATTTTGTAAAACAAAGTCTCTGACATTTTCCTTCTCTACATTTAAATCTATGTGTGACTCTTTTTTCCAAGTCATTTTAGCCAGTATCTTTTATTCATGTAAGACAGAGGTTAAGGGTATGAACTTTGGTGTCAGCACAAACCAGGGGACTTCCTTCCTTGTCTGTAATAAACAGGTAATGATAGTACATGCCTTCTGTGGCAAGAAGTAAATAACACAGATAATAGATAATGCTCAATAAATGTTAGTTATTTGTACTTTTCCCTATTAACTCAAAATACTACCTTTATCCCACTCCTAATCTGTATACATACTTGTGTCTTCTTCTGAGGCTTCTGTTATGTCCCACTGCTCTGCCTCATTACTCCTGCGCCTTTCAATTACTTTAGTTTATAAATGGTTCAGTAAAACTAGGGTATATCTCTCCTTGTTACTTTTTTACATTTCTGAGCTTTCTTCACATTTATTCTCCCAAACTATTTGAGAACCATTTTTGTCAAGTTCAAAAAAACTTCTATTTTGGGGCTCAGTCGGTTAAGCATGTGCCTTCAGCTCAGGTCATGATCTCAGGGTCCTGGGACTGAGCCCCACCTCCATCGGGCAGCTCTGCGGGGAGCCTGATTCTCCCTCTCCCTCAGCCTGCTGCTCTCCCTGCTTGTGCTCTCTCTGTCAAACAAATGAATAAATCTTTTTTAAAAATTTTATTAAAGTTATAGTCCTCTTCCTTACAGAAAATCCTCAAATCAAGTAATCAGAGAATATCTCATTTACTCCAGTCCTTCATGCCTCTCTATAACAGGTTACAGTTCTCTCACACAGGCCCTGAATATTTCTCAAATGCACCCCTTTTTTAAAATCTTTTTTCTATTGCTACTGTGTTTGGGACCCAGACTTTCCATGCCATTATATTTTCTAGGTCTTTTTGCTGGTATTCATTCCTTCATAAACACACTCAAAAATATCTATGGAGCACTCATTATGTGCCTGGATAAAGGGATTAGAATACATTTATAAATTAAACACAGACACACACTCTCTCTCTCTCTGTCTCTCATACACAAACCTGCCTGTGGAGCTTACATTTTAGTGGCAGGAAGACAGAAGATAAAAAACAAACATGATCAAGGCAGGTAATATAGTATTTCAGAAGAGGTTAAGTACTATGAGGGAGAGGGAAAAAAAGGCAGAGTAAGAAGAATCAAGAGTTTTGGGTAGAGCGCAATTTTAAATTGGGTGGTTGGAACAGGCCTCATTCATGTGTCTTTGAGAAAGGATGCAAAGCAAGTGAGGGAGAGCTGCCCAAGGCAGTGCTCTAAACAAATGCTGGAGCCTGAGCAGGGCCCCGAGGGGCAGCCGTGGCCAGCATGGAGCCTGTGCAGGGCCCCGAGGGGCAGCCGTGGCCAGCATGGAGCCTGTGCAGGGCCCCGAGGGGTAACCGTGGCCAGCATGGAGCCTGTGCAGGGCCCCGAGGGGCAGCCG
>PITA01002412.1:110988-162293 GCA_004023965.1 Spilogale gracilis | reverse complement strand
ACCTATTTGTGTGAAAAACATTTGTCTACCCCCTCACTTTCAAAATGAAAATGTCTTTAGGTCAAAAAGAGGTCTCCTGTTGACAGCATATAGATGGGACTTGGTTGTTGTTGTTTATCCAATCTGACATCCTATATTCTGACATCCTATATTTTTAGTCCATTAGATTCAAAGTAATTAGTGATAGATATGTTCTACTACCATTTTATTACTTGTTTTGCCATTGTTTCTAGAGACTTTCCCTGATCCTATCTTGTCTTTGCCACTTTTGCACTTTGTACTTTGTCCTTTCCACTCAAAGTGTCCCCTTTAATATTTATTGCAGGGCTGCTTTAGTGGTCATGAACTCCTTTAGTTTTTGTTTGTCTGAGAACCCTTTATCTCTCCTCTGTTCTAAATGATAGCCTTGCTGGATAGAGTATTTTTGGATGCAGATTTTTCCCATTCAGCACTTAGAATATATCGTGCCACTTTTCTCTGACTTGCCAAGTTTCTGTTGAGAAATGTGTACCTAGCCTTTTGAGTTTTCCCTTGTAAGGTAAGGATTTCTTTTGTCTTGCTGATTTTAAGATATTTTTCTTTAACACTGTATTTTGCAGATTTATTTACAATATGTGTCAATACTGGCTGCTTTTGTTGATTTTGATGGGAGTTCTCTGTGCTCTTGGATCTGGATATCTGTTTCGTTCGCCCAGATTAGGGATGTTTTCAGCTATTATTTCTTCAAATAAATTTTCTGTCTCTTTTTCTCTCTTCTTCTGAGACTCCTATAATAAAACTACTATTGCATTTGATGGAGTCACTAAATTTTCTAAGTCTGTTCTCATGTTGCATAATTCTTCTTTCTCTCCTTTGTTCAGCATCATTATTCCCCATTATTTTGTTTTCTAGGTCACTAATTCATTCCCCTGCTTCTTCTGGCTGTTGTTCATTGCATCAAGCTTGTTTCCAATCTCATTTATTATGCTCTCTTTATTCTCTTTTTTATCTCTTGTATCTCTGTATTATGGTCCCCCTGATGTCTTCTATTCTTTCCTTAGGCCCAAGGAGCATCTTTATGACTGTTACTTTAAATTCTCCATCAGGCATGTTACTTATATCTGTTTTGCATAGATCTCTGGCTATGGTCTTATCTTGTTCTTTCATTCAAGATAAATTTCTCCATCTTTGCATTTTGTCTAAGTCTCTGCCTTCTGTGTCAGAAATGCCAGCTATGTCTCCTGTTCCTGAAAGTGAGGCCTTATGGAGAAGAGATTATGTAGTGCCCAGGTCCTAGCACTTCAGGGAGTCCCTCCAGTATGTGCTGCATGTGCTCTGCTATTGTGGTCTGTTTGCTTTATCCTTCAGGCCAGTTGTCTGCAGAGGCTCTCTTTGCCGATGATGGGCAATGTTTAGTGCCTGACCAGAATGTGTTATTTTATTAGGTGTGCAAAGGTCTACCTATATAATGAGACCCAACATGAACTCCACCAGAACTGTAGCCCTGCGGAACTCCCTGGTCACAAGATGTGGTGTGGGGTGTGGGCAGTGGTTTCTGCTGGTCTTCTCACAGAAGAGCCTACAGCACTGGGACTGAGGCAAGCTTGACTGAGAAGGACAGTCCTGCCAGAGCACAGGGGGGTGGGACTTGGTGTAAACAATTTAGGCAGCCAGCGTGGTGCTGCCCTACTTTCCTCTGATGGCTCCCCACTGTGTGCTCCAGACATTCTTCATATCACTCTTCCTTGCTGTCTACCACCAGGTTGTTTACCTTGCCTTCTCTCCAAGAGCAGTGCAGTTTCTGCCATGTTCTATCCTAGCCAATTCTGATGACCTTTAAAATTGCAGGCTTTAAGTTCTTCTGGCTGAAAGAACTCACAAAGTTCAGCCCTTCTTCTTTTCTAAGCCAATGGCTATGGGGAAACCTTCTCCTTATGGGTTGTGCCCTGCTCTCTTTTTACCCTTCTCAGTGACCACAGCTCCCTCTCCTCCACGGTACCCATGATCCATTTCTCCCCTAAACTGTGCCTCTGAACTTCCTATTTTCAATGTGACCTCTTTTCCCCCTTCAGTTGTAGAGTCTGTTCTGCCAGTCCTCTGATAAATTTCTAGGGTTTTAGAATGATTTGCTAGTTATCTAGTGGTGTTCATGGGATGAGATGAGTCTAAGGTCCTGTTACTCTGCTTCCATTTTACTATCTCTAATTTTAAAGACTTTTTAAAGAGCACCTGCCTAATCCTGAATAATTTCATTATTCCTGAAAAGCAACAACAAAAACCTTTACACTTTGCCTACACTTTATTTTAATAAGAGAAAGGGAATGGACGATTTAGTTGTCAAACAACAAAAATTATCCATAAATTGACTTTAGGTCACACTACACAATTATCAATATCTAAGTAGTTTTCCCAGCACTGATTCTTTTCAATCCCTTTCTATCACATCACCTTGTTTCACTGACCTTACAGCACTTATCACCAAACAAAATCCTTGTTTTCTTTATTTTGTTACACATTCACTGTTGTCACCACACCACTACGTGGTTGCTTCACGAAAAGTGTTCAAGACATGACAATAGGTTCCAAAATGAAACCGTTTTTGATAATCTCCACATCAACAAACCAAGACTTAATTACAGTTTCAGCTTTCCCAAAACTGGAACCTTAACCAATCAAGAATCACCTAATCAACATTAGTTAGTAACCTTATTGATAAACTCCGGTCATCCCCTTGGAAGAAAGTAAACTTGTAATAACCAATTTGTTTTTCACGTACTGCAAATGTTTATTCATGTTCCTTGCCTGTTTATTCAATCTCTTGCCTGTACAGTTCTTTGGAGCTCTTTTCTATCTACTAGATTAGATGCTCCAGGTATCACTGAATAAAACCAATATGATCTTTAAAATTTACTCAGTTAATTTTTTTAAGACAAGCAATTTTCTCTGTTCACAATATCTGCAATACCTAAAACAGTTATTTGCACAGAGTGACACCCCAAGGAGTATCTGCTGAATTGGAGGCAGGCTTATCATAGCAGCAATAATACAGGTTTTCCATGCAAATATGGAGTCTATAAAAAAAGGCAGTATTTCACATGGAACAAAGGCCCATTTAAAGTCAGGTGGTTCACTCAGCATTCTAAACCCATTATCTAATTTAATCTTCACAATTTCAGTGTAAGATGGACAGTTGTCATTCTGAGTTTATGGAAGACAGTAAGATACCTAGAGAATTAGAATGAATTTTACAAAAATACATAAGAAGGAGAAATGAAACTAAGACTCTTATTTTGAGTTGGAGAGATAGAATGGCCATTTTATTTCATTGTTTTCTACAATGAGCAAAACAAATTTGCATGGGAAGGAGACTAAAAATACAATAAGCATGTACAAACAAGCAAAAAAAATAAAGGAAATCATAAAAGTAGTCAAACTATACTGAAGAGCACAATTTAGGAAGTATTAAAAGTGAGGGGGAAAAGTGACAATGAGTAATAGTGATGGCTAATGAGGAAAAACATATGTTATGTATATAGGGATAAGTCATTAAAGTTGATATTATGTAGCAATCTTTTTTTTTTCTGTATTAAGTTTGGTATGTTGTGGTATTGTGTGTGTGTGTACACTTACTGACAAACTGTTTTGGGATTTTGCATATACATCCTCAAACTAAAAATTCTCAAATGTGGGATATACTTTTGAAAGTCCTCCATATACAGTACTTAACAAAAAAAGTTGATGATCGGGTGCCTGGGTGGCTCAGAGGGTTAAGCCTCTGCCCTCAGCTCAGGTCATGATCTCAGGGTCCTGGGATCAAGTCCCACATTGGGCTCTCTGCTTTATGGAGAGCCTGCTTCCCCCTCTTTCTCTGCCTGCCTCTCTGCCTATTTGTGATCTCTCTCTCGTCAAATAAATAAATAAAATCTTTTAAAAAAGTTGATGATCAAATAAAATATAAAGAGAAAGGAAAAGAAAACAATTAATACAAGGAAATTAAACAAAAACAATTTGGAAAATACAGATTTGTAGGAAAGAGAAAAACAATGTCTTCTAGTATTTTCAACATACAGAGATGAGAATCATATGTTTATATGTGTACACATATGCACATACATACATATACACATATACATATCTATATATGTACATCTACATATGTATATGCATGTGTATGAGACCATATCATGGCATTTTTATTATGAATGTTATCATGCATACTAGTCATAGGAAGATAATAAAGTAGCAGCTTGATACTGGTTGAGCACAGTATTGAAAAATTAGGAAATTTAAGGAAACTATATTGTTTTGAATATACAATAATGCATCAATATGTGTATATTTTTGTGTACATAGGTATATATGTCTGTGTGTGTATGTTTATATATATAAACATACACAGCATCTAGAGAGAGAGGGAGAGAGAGAAAACTAAAACATGGCCAGGCAGGATGCTATGCTTAGATACACTGAATATTCCAGACTATAGGACCTTCTAGACTCCTAATGGGAAGCTGGTGTATAAAATTAGAAATGAAATAAAGTGTTAAGTTTCCATGACAAAAGACTGTACAAAAAGAGCAGGGGCACAAAAGCAGGAGTGATTTATGCTGTTCTGTTTTGCCAGTATGTAAATAATCAGTTAGAACAATCCTTATCTCAGCCTGCAAGAAGAGGACAATTATATTTTTTTCTCCCCTAGTTAATTCTTGTTCTTTATTACTTTTGAATGCCCAAAAGGCTCCACCTTTTTTTGTTGTTGTTGTTAGTTTTAGGGTACAGTTCATATACAATAAAATTTGATGATTTTGAGGGACAAATGTGGTTTAGAGCACAAACAAGATCCTGAACATTTATACTGCCCCCCAAAATTCACTCTTGCCCCACATTTTATTAAGCTATAACTGACATTTAATATTATATTCATTTCAGGTATAGCATAATAATTCAATAGGACAATATACCTTGATATTATATGTTTATATAATATATTTGAATGTGGTCCAGGTCAGAGTTTATCAGCTTTAAGCCAGGTAAAGAATGTTGTATTCTCCAACAGAGTAATTCAAACAACAGAGTTCCTAAACATGTAGTTTTAGTAACTTTCTGGAGGCAAAAATCAAATTACAGCGTTGATAGAATCTATGAGAAATCTAATTGCTAAAAATTAACTCCAAACACACACACACATTTGAAATTGCATCACTATAATCTAATTATTTTAATAGAAGTTAAACCAATTATACATAATTACTTACAACCTTGAGGTTAAAAATATTGATGCAAAACTGCAGCTGTATAAATGCACTACTATGATGTTTTAATTATATCCACACATCCATTTAAATTAGATAATTCTATTTTAATCCATAAGGCAGTTATTTTTGTATTTGAATCCAAATTATGTGACCCATTTATTAAAAAAATTTAAAAACAAGAGAAACCATTGACAAAATAAGGTGTGACTGAAAACACTCCAATACATTCAAATTTATTTAAATTGAACTTAATCAGCTTAATGGGGGAAAATGTCAAGCTGGTCATTTGATACCATGTAGAAAAGCAGAAACAAATGTTGTTTGATTGACAGAATTATTTCTAAGGCAAAAACAGCTATATTTTGGTGAAAACATTTAAAGGTTCTGATTTTCATATTTAATGGTTAATTTAGCATGTACAAAGAGCATAGGCTACATTGTGTAAGTTAGAGTCAACCAATAAATATACTAGCTTTTTTTCTGAATATATGAGCATTTACCTGATAATCCCAACATTTAGTAATTTATTGAAAAAAATAGAACTTACACTTTATATACTAACTATATATTGTAATAACTTGGTTTTGCCATGTGTCAATGTCTGGAGTGAGGCATATCACCTCCAAATGATCACGCTTCAAGTATGTTGAGCCTTGACTTTCCCACCTAAATGATCAGACATTCCAGAAACTTTTCCATAAATTTCTCAGGGCCTTAAAACTTGTTTGATTCATCCATTCCAAGGAAACTAAACCAGGGTGATACAGGGAATTCCAGGATGCACTCTACCTTCCAGCTTCATGTTTTTTCCTTGTCAGTATCTACAAGATTTTCTTGCCCCTGGCCTCAAGTTAGAAATGATTCCAAACATTTGAAAACAGGGTTGAACAGAGGTTTAGAGCCAGTGCCAAAAAAGCAATATATACCTATCTCATTCTTCTGTAAGGGTATATTACGCTATTGTTTGAAATATAATGCTGCTTCTTTGCTTCTCCTTTGATTTCTATCAATAAGCATAAGATTAGAGAACAGATTCCATATGAAATAATAATTCTAGGTTTACTATAAAATGGGACCCACTGAGATTATTTAAATTATGAGGACCACAACAAATGTTTAGTTAGAAATAAAGATTTCTATGAAATATAAGTGAAAGAAAAAAAATGGGAAAAAAACCCATATCTGCCTCAATAAAAAATTCCTGTTTTAATTAAGTATGAAATTTTCAACTCAAATACACAGGAAGCTATCATAAAATACACCAGAATATGCTGAAACCCCCTTTGCCTCAAATTCTAAGCACCTCCTCTTTTCTAAACCTGGCATACCCATTTAATTTATATCTCTAACCAGGATAGTTTACATAAGAAGTTTGATAAAGTTTATATTTTCAGGATTTCAAATTTTAAATAAGAAGTTTGATGAAGCTTGTATTTTATTCCTATACTATTTTCTTGAATATTTTTTCTAAAGTTAAAGAGAATATATTCATAATTAAGGCAAAATATATATTTATAAATGATTTATATTAAATACCTAAATAATGGCCACATAAAATAATTATTTAGAAATATATTCATATAATTTAATCATTATCTTAGATACGTTTTTATTATGCAATAGATATTCTCCATGGAACAGTCTCCAGGATAGATTGTATGTTAGGCCACAAGACAACTTTCAGTAAATTTAAGAAGACTGTAATTGTGTCATACATATTTTCTGACCACAACAGCATGAAACTAGAAATAAATTAAAAGAAAAGAACTGGGAGAAGCACAAAACAGATGTAAGCTAAACAACATGCTACTGAACAACCAATGAATAAATTAAGAAATCAAAGAGAAACTCAAAAAATACAGAGAGATGAATGACTATGAAAATACAACATTCTAAAATCCGTGGGACTCAGAAGAAGCAATTCTAAGAGGGAAATTCATAGCAAAATAGGCTTATCTCTAGAAACAAGAAAATCAGAAATAAACAATGTAACCTTAGACCTAAAGCAACTATAAAAAGGCAAGCAAACAAAGCTAGAGTTAGTAGATGGAAAGAAATAATGAAGATCAGAGTGAGAATGAATGGAAAATTTAAAAGAAAAGAAAAGAAAAAGAATATCAAGAGATAGTTCTTTGAAAAGATAAACAAAATTGATAAACTTTCAGCCAGACCCATCAAGAAAAAATGGACAGAAATGAAAGGAGATAAGAAACAGTTGACACCATAGATATATAAAGGATTATAAAGAATCTACTATGCTATGCAAATAAATTGGATAACCTAGAAGAAGTGGATAAATTTCTAGAAACATACACTCTTCAAAAACTGAATCAGGAAAAAACAAAATCTGGACACGTTACTAGAAACAAAGTTGAATCAATAATCAAATACTCTCAAAAAACAAAACTCCAGTACCAGATGGATCCACAGGTAAATTCCACCAAGCCTTTTAAAAAGAGCTAATATCTATTGTCAAACTATCCCAAATGACAGAAGAGAACAGAAATCTTCCAAATTCATTCTATGAGGCTAACACTACCCTGATACCAAAACCAGATAATGACACTACATAAAAAACTACAGGCCAGTATCCCTGATAAACAGAGGCAAAAATTCTCAATGAAATATAGCAACCTGAATTCAACAATACATTGAAAGTATAATTCACAATGATCAAGTGGGATTTATTCCAGGGATGCAAGGATGGTTCAATATCCACAAATAAATTGAAGTGATACATAACATTAACATAATGAAGGATAAAAGTCATATGAACATCCCAACAGATACAGCAGACATATGACAAAATCTAACATCCATTTTCAATAAAAATTCTCAACAGAAAGGGTTTAGATGGAACATACTTTAACATAAAAAGAGTATTTTTTTATTGTTACTTAAATTTTTTTTCCCAGTGTTCCAAGATTCATTCCCCATTCCCCACACCCAGTGCTCCATGCTTTAGGTGTCCCCAGTACCCACCACCAGGCTCTCCCATCCCTCTACCCCCCTCCCTCCAAGTCCCTCAGTTTGTTTCTGTGTCCAAAGTCTCTGTTTATATATCCCACACACCATTATAAAACTGTCATTGTACACTTATAATTTATGACACAATTTCAACAAGTAAAACAATTATAATTTTCAACAACTAGTTCAAATTTTTTGCTTTATCCCTTGAAGATCATCTTCATGTTTTCCCTTTGCAATCTGTGTTCAGTAAATGCAATTTGTTAAAAGCTTTCAAAGCTAAAGCTTGAGTTCTCTGTTAATTTAACAGTTAATTAAAGATCCTCAATTTTGTTCAAAATACAAACAAAATTAAGATCTTTAGTTATTTTTATTTATTGGTAAAGAGCAGCAAAGAGATATTTTGTACATTCAGATCATGTTCGAATTTTTTTGTTTTTGTTTTTGTTTTTAGTCCATATCAGTTTTGTCATTAAAATTTTGAAATTATTTTTCAGGTGTAAACATATTTTTAACTTGACACCTCCAGTTTACATTTTTGTAAATATATAATTAGATAAATTAATCAATTATTTGTGCCCAACACCAATTAAAAACACATATCTATTCCTTAGTAGTTCTTTAAAATTTCTTTTTTAAGTGTTGGTGTTAATAATAATTAACTCATAATAGCTGTTGTGCACTAACACCAATTTTGAGCACATATCTATTCGTTAAAATTTCTTTCTTTAATAATTTAGTGACCTACAGAAAAATCTAGTCTCCAGATTATCTAATTTAGTAGTTCAGTGATACTCAAATGCATTTCCATGTGAACCACAACTGCAAAAAAAAATAATAATAATTTTGCCTTTGTGTTTAACTGTTTAGCCAAGATTACAGAAAATCATATCATCTGTTTTCATTTTTTTTTTAAGATTTTATTTATTTGACAGAGAGAAACACAGTGAGAGAGGGAACACAAGCAGGGGGAACGAGAGAGAGAGGGATAAGCAGGCTTCCTGCTGAGAAGGGAGCCTGATGTGGGGCTCGATCCTGGGTCTCTGGGATCATGACCTGAGCCAAAAGCAGTCACTTAACCAACTGAGCCACCCAGGCACCCCTGTTTTAGTTTTAATGGAATGAACTTTCAAAATTTTATGTTAATTCTATAATTGGAGGAAAATGTGAACCACTACTAAAAACAAATTAATTGATTTTCTAGAAGCCTAGGATATGACTTATATAAAACTGACCTCCTTTTCAGCTATGTATGAAATTCTTCTGTAAATAGAATCAATGCATTACTAGCTATTTCTGCACTTTACACACATATACAAGACTACTGGAAACAAGAGAGAGCAAAATTAAGGTAGCAAAATGATCATCTAAGTTCACTGAAAGCCATGCTTCAGAAAGTGATGTGTAAAGTCAACTTTTGCTGCTGCCAGTATTAAACTAATATCTACAAGCTTACTCTTCTAAAGGAAAAAAAAAACCTGCTAAAGTAGATGTTAATGTTTCTCTAGCAGTGATACGTCTTCTGGCTCTCATGTGGTTGCTCCTAGTACTTTAATTCCCATGGTAGATAAGCAGAACCCAAAACTACTTAGTTCAAGTTACTTCATTATCAGCTTTCTTGAGAAATTCTGGGTTTTATAAATTCTTACACATATTGCCTTTTTTTAAAAACCTCATTACAATTAACACAATTTAATTTAAAATGCAACAGTATTAGCAAATACTAAAATTGTTATAGACAAAACCACTGTGACAAAGAACATCTAGATAAACCCTTATTCCCTCTATGGCAATACAGCTCAGACTCAATTTTCTGCACATATTTAACATTTATTACCCTGAATTTCCCCCACATTCCTTACTTAAGTTACTGAAGGGCAGTCTGGCAGCCTTGTGACTTTGATAATCCATGGCCCAAGCCATTACATGTTTATCAAAGGCAATACTATCAAATACCACTAACTGAGACCAGAGGGACGCAGCTGGCTCTGGTGGCTACCTTCTCAGTGTGCACCACTTTTCATGGCCCATAGCTCTGCATACTATCCTTTACAGTTACCCTGAGTCTGAAAAAGGTCTGGGAAAGAAAGGTTATTTTGAGTCATCTTTTACATTTAATCCTGTGTTGGGGTGAGAACTCTGTATTCTACCCATGTTTCTCATACATCATTATAAGCAGAGCCCTGAACTCTTAAGTAGAAGAATAATGAATCATTCTGGGGTCATCTTAATGCAGTCACTGTGGTTACACTTTATTGAAATAAATTAAGGATCTGAGAAAAATGCAAAGCTGAACAAGATATCCAATAATAGGCATAAAATGGAGCTGTCCTACATAACTAGGACTTTTATCCTAGTTTTTACTGTGAATATGGAAAAACAGTATTCAGTCCTAAGTGTTTCTAATTATTTTATGTGTCTCAGTCCTATATTATACAGAATTGAAGTTTTTCTAAGAGGTAATAAAGACAGTTTGGCATATAGGTAATAGTACAGGTTCTAGAGTCAGATCCTTGCACCCAAATTCCAGCTCCATGACCTTCTAGCTGGGTAACCTACGACCAGTTATTTTAACCACTTTCTGCTCCATTAACCTTATCTATACCCAGGTGGGTACCGACCTTAAGATTTTTTATGAGCATTGAATAATATAAGCAAAGTACTTAGAATAATACCTAATAAGTAACAAAACTGAAAAAGTGTCAACCATTATCATTACCATACTGTACTGAAATGATCAGTTCATATTGGCCTCCTCCACTAAATCATAAGCACTTCAAGGATAAAGTTTACTTTATTAATTTTTCCTGGGATAATATCTAGCTGGGGTAAGTGTATAGTGGACATTTAATAAATACATGTTGAAAAGATTTGAATAAGTATGTGCTACTTGTCTTGCAGCACTTAACCTATTGAGTAATGGTTAATTGTTTAATTTTTTGAATCCCACTACAGTGAATCATGATGGAAGTATTCACGTTCAATTCATATTATATACCTGTATTATATATCTATCTCTATCTCTATGTCTGTATACATATCAGGGCCTTGATCAATGCTTTGTGAAAGATGAAAGAGTTCTAGCTTGTACCTTCCAGATGAATGATATTTAGAAAGTCATTTCCTTTTTTGGGCTGTAAAATTTTCACTTCATTTTCAAAACATAATTTCTGTGTGGGATGTGTCGGGGACGGTGCATGATCCACCCTTCCCTCCATGACCAAGCCACCAGAAATTCTGGTGGAGGTACCTGTGAGTGTGAATGAAAGCCCAGAGGGGCTTTCCCCACCTAGAATCCGGAAAGCCACTTACCCTGTGGGTCAGGGCAATATGTCTTTGGTGTGCTTATTCAAGACACAGTTCCATTTAATCCTCCTCCCGGTAATCACATCTCTGTATCTCTTATCTGTATTTCTTGATCCCTGTGCCTCAATGGTCTCCACTTCTGTGAGTTTAAGCAATCACTCTGTACCTTGCAGTAACAATACTAATCCTGTCTCTAGGGTGGGTGCAAAAGCAGTTAAAGATTTAACTGCACCACCCAACTTCCTCACTTGGGAATAAGAAAAGACTGGGACCCTTGACAGTCAATTATAGAGAGAGGAAGACTGAGAGAGAAAGAGAATAGCAGAGCGAAGAGACAAAGCCATGAGACTGAGAGTCTGAGAGACGGAGACACAGACACAGAGAGAAAGACAGAGAGCCTGCACAGAGAGAGGCAAAGGCAGAGAGAGCAAAGCAAGAAAGAGCAGAGCAAGAGATAGACGGAGAGACTGAGGCAAAGGCTGAGAGCCTACAAAGCAAGAGACTGAGACTGAAAGAGAAGCAGAGAGAGCAAGATAGACAGAACCACCTGTTTGCCTAAACCTAGATTGATGTAACTAAAAGGCTTTAAATAACGAACCCTAAAGACACAGTTTTCAGGAGAGGAGATTCCCATGCCACTCTTCGAGTCAGGTCTCCTCATTTTATCGCCGACTCCGTCACCACCTTCGGGGAACCCTGACCGACCATTACCATTGCCGGGCCATTGCTGGCCCGGCTCCCGGCAGGGATGGTTTGGGATAGAGAAAGGAGGAAAAAGAACTATTCATAAAGTCACTGGCTTTCTAGAATAATGAAAAGCTGAAGTTAGATATTGTTCAGACACTTGTTCTTGACATTGCTTTTTTCCCTTGGAGGAAAACATGATGTTTGTTTATGAATCTAAATTGTTTATGAACCAGAACAGCCTGAGGCTTGTGCACATTCCCATAAGCTGAAATTCATCATTAATCAGTTAAGCTCTTCAAGAAAGGTAACACTGATTTAGAGAATTAAAAATTGTGACACAGAAATAAGTGAGTTTCAGACCTGAGAAGACTGTGCCATGTTTAGACAGTGTCACAGGCAGCACCTCTGCCATCCCAGGCCTCTTTTCCTCTCTCCAGAAGCTATGCTAAAATATTCAAATAGGCTTTTGTTATATATGAATCACTTTTTTGGAGAAATTTCCATATTCTGGGTAAAATTCAGGAAGCTAACAGTGCAGAATGTTTGTATATAGTATATTCCTTAAGTTTCCTTTGTCAAATACATTTTGGAAATCCAAATTTCAGCAAGGGTAAAAAAAAAAGTGCTTGTATATGTTTGACAACAGGAAAATGTAAAACCTTTATTATGCTAATATGTGTTGTGAATCTCTAATGAGGAAATAGAATTTGCAGCATGTGCCAAACTTATCTGATCACAGAAAATTTTGTGGCCTCGTGTAAAATAAAATGTTCTGCGGGAAAACTGAACTAATCAAGAGATAATCGGAGTCTGAGCCATAGTGTTTGTAAGCATGTAAATGATGTTAAAAAAAGTTAGAACTGAATTCCCTCCCCATACCATAGGATTCAGTTTTGTCAAGTTAGATTTAGATTGTTTAAAATTATTTAGATACTGCATAGATACTATGCAGTTTCTTTTTTGACAGATACCACAGAAACATACAAACACATATACACATGTATATATTCTTATAAATGGTTATAAGAAATTTAGAAAAATAATAGTTGATTGGAGAAAAAGTATTTCATATTTTTCCTTTTAAATATAACTCTAGTTATACATCTTTGTACTTCTTAAAAATCAGAATAAAAATAATTTAACATTTGATTTTAATGGTAGTATAGTATCCAATACTGCAATTAACATTTGAGCAAAAAGGTCTTAGATATGTCACAGTATTTCCTGGGATTTGTTTCAGTGAGGGAATTGCTGAGAACAAAAGGCTTGAAAACATTGTGCAATTGCAAAGGAAATTAACTTGGAACTTTCATACCCACAAAGCCTGCTGTATAATATTACTATAACAACTATTATCATTATATATATCATAATATATATATAATATGGTACACATTATTTATTATCATTACAATTATTATTATCATGAATGTAGTAACACCAAGTTCTTAACATATACTAACAACTCTCATACGTTTTACATTTCCTATTTTCATGAAACTGAGATAATTACTATCATTATGCTCATTTTAATGACTTAGATTTGAAGCATAGAGATGTTACATAATTTTTTCAAAGTCATTCAGCTAGCCAGGAGCAGAGTTCAGATACAAATCCAGCTAGTCAAACTTCAGAACTCTTTTTCTAAGTCATTGCTCACTAGCAATTAACAGAAAAAATATATACATACACACAGATCAACCAATACACAGGTACCTACAATACAATTCTGGATTTAACCATCAACCTTGCCTTAGCAGAATATCACAGAAACTGAAAATTGTTGGGTATAGTTCTTAAATGCCTTTTTCTATTTCTTCTTTTATTTGTTCTGGACACCCAGTCTCCACTTTGCATCATTACTTACTTTGACATTAAATCCTTGGTTAGATAAACATTATTCTTTCCTTTAAAAAAATATTTTATTTATTTATTTGACAGAGAGAAACACAACTAGAGAGGAAACACAAGCAGGGGGAGTGAGAGAGGGAGAAGCAGGCTTCCTGCTGAGCAGGGAGCCTGATGCAGAACTCGATCCCAGGACTCCGGGATCATGACTCAGCTTAACCAACTGAGCCATCCAGGCACCCCAACCTTATCCTTTCCTGATATCTGTGTTAACACTGTCAAACTAAAAGCCAATATAAGGGGGGAGAAGAAAGATGGTGGAGGAGTAGGAGACCTAAATTTCATCTGATCCTAGGAAATCAGCTAGATGGTTATCAAACCATTCTGAATACCTACAAACTCAACAGGAGATCAAAGAAAAGAATAGTAGCAAGTCTATGAATGGAAAAGTGACCACTTTCTGGAAGGTAGGATGTACAGAGAAGTGAATTCCAGGTGATATGTGGAAAATAGACAGGGGGAGGGGAAGGGGTAGCAGGTGAGCCTCTGTCAGCCAACTGTAGGAAAGTGATAGAGCAGCAGAGCAAAAAAATAAGAACTTTTAGAAGCCTGCTCCACTGAGAGATGTTGCTCCAGTGGCTAAGCAGGGACAGTGTGGTCTTAAGACCCTTGGGGTCACAGAAAGACCAGCAGGGGATGGGGGAGCAGAACGGAGTATTGCTGAGCTCCCAAGTATAGGAGCCAGGAAGAGATGAAGCCGAGGAGTGGGCTGTCAGCTCAAGGTTGCCATAAACCATGATCTGTACAGTTTGCCCACTACTCCTAAAGCAGGGACCCAACAAGTGACAGATCTGGGGAGATTCCCCTTCCTCTCCCAGGAGGAGCAGTGTAAGAGTGCCCTGCAGGAATCTGCTGGGTTTGCCAGAGATAGAAACACTTGATCACAGGCTAGGTGAGCACGAAGTGCAGCTGGAGACCAGGCAGAGAAGAATGATTGTTTTTCTCTGAGAGTGCACTGAAGAGTGGGGCCCCAAACTCTTGGTTTCTCCAGTTCCAGAGATTGGGAGGCTGCCATCTTCATTCTCCTCCTCCAAAGTGGTATGGACCGCACTCAGGGAACAAAAGCTACCAAGAGCAAAACAGAAGATTACTTAGCCAGGCCCTGGGCAAGGATGGTAAAATTCCACCTCAGGCAAAGACATTGGAGAATCACTGCAACAGACCCCACCCCCAAAATATCAGCAAGAACATCCAGCTAAGACCAAGTTTATTGATCAGTGAGAACTGCAAAATTCCAGCACTAGGGGAACACAGCACACAGAATTCAAGGCTTTTTCCACCATGATTCTTTTGAAGTTAATTTTTAAAATTTTCTTTATTTTTTCTTTTTCTATTTTCTTTGTTCCTATTTTAACCAACATCGTATCTTATCAATCTTATCAGTTCCTTTTTAAAAATTTTGGGACACATTTAATCTAACAGACCAAAATGTATCTTAAATCTACCAAATGCCTTTGTTCTAGTCTCCAGCCTGATCACATTCTCCCCCCTGCTTTAAAATTTTTTTCTTCTTTTTTCAACCAACTTCTTATCAATTTATTTTTAAAAATCTGTTTTAATTGTAATCTTCATAGTAATATTCCATCTCTTCATTGCATTTACCCTCGTTTTTGTATATATATAAGTTTTTCTTTCTTTAAAATTTTGGGAGGCAGTTTCTTTTAACAGACCAAAATGCACCCAGAATCTAGAGTGTGGCTCTGTTCTATCCTCCAGACTGATAATATTCTTTTTTTTCTTTCTTTTTTCCCTTTCTTTTCCCCCTGGTTTCAGGTCTGTTCAGATTCATTTAGTGTATATTTTTTGGGTGGGTGTTGTTACTGCTTTAGCATTTTGTTGTCTCATTTATCTACTCTTCTCTGGACAAAATAACAAAATGGAAAAACTCATTTCAAAAAAAGAAAAGAGGAAGAAACAGTACCAACTGCCAGAGACTTAATCAATAAAGACATTACTAAGACGACAGAACTGCAGTTCAGAATGATGATTATCAAGTTGCTAGCTGGGCTTGAAAAAAGCATAGAAGAGATGAGAAAATCCCCTTCTGGAGAAATAAAAGAACTAAAATCTAACTGAGTCAAAATCAAAAAGGCTATTAATGAGGTGAAAGAAAATGGAAGCTCTTACTGCTCGGATAAGTGAGGCAGAAGAGAGATTTCGTGGTATAGAAGACCAAACGATGGAGAAAAGAAGCTGAGAAAAAGACATAAACAACTGGATAACAAGGGGAGAATTTGAGAGATAAGTAACAATACAGATGAAACGGTAGTAGTATAATTGGGATCCCAGAAGAAGAAGAAAGAGAGAGAGAGGCAAAAGGTATATTGAAGCAAATTATAGTAGAGAACTAACCTAACTTGGGGAAGGGAAATGGCATCAAAATTAGGAGGCACAGAGAACTCTCCCTCAATATCAATAAAATAGGTCAACACCCTGTCATCAAACAGTAAAACTTATTGTCTCAGAGACAAAGAGAAAGTCCTGAAAGCAGCTCAGGACAAGAGGTCTATAACATATAACAGCAGAAACAATAGATTAGCAACAGACTTCTCCACAGAGACCTGGCAGGACAGAAAGGACTGGCATGATATATTCATGAAAAAAATATGCAGCCAAGATTACTATATCCAGTTAGGCTACCATTGAAAATAGGAGAAATAAAAAGCTCCCAGGACAAAGAAAAGCTAAAAGAATTTGCAAACACCAAATCAGCCTTACAGGAAATATTGAAAGGGGTCATCTAAGCAAAGACAGAGCCTAAAAGTAACAGAACAGAAAGGAACAGAGACAATATACAGTAACAGTCATCTTACAGCCAATACACTGGCACAAATTCATATGTTTCAATAGTTACCCTGAATGCAAATGGGCTAAATGCCCCAATCAAAAGACACAGGGTATCAGAAGAGATTAAAAAACAAGACCCACTGATATGCTATCTTCTTGCTTATTTAAGACCTAATGACACCTCCAGATTTAAAGTGAGTGGGTGGAAAACAATTGACCATGCTATTGGACATGAGAAGAAAGCTGGGATGGCAATCCTTATAGCTGACAAATTAGATTTGAAGCCAAAGACTATAATAAGAGATGAGGAAGGACATTATATCATACTTAAAGGTCCTGTGCAACAAAAAAATCTAACAATTTTAAATGCTCCTAACATGGAACAGCCAATTATATAAACCAACTAATAACAAAATCAAAGAAACACATCAACAATAATACAATAATAGTAGGGGAACTTTAATAACCCCCTCACTGAAATGGACAGATCATCTAAGCAAAAGATCAACAAGGAAATAAAGGCTTTAAATGACACACTAGACTAGATGGACATCACAGATAGATTCAGAACATTCCCCCCCATGCAACAGAATACACATTCTTCTCTAGTGCAGTGGAACATTCTCCAGAATAGATCACATCTTGGGTCAGAAATCAGGTCTCAACCAGTACCAAAAGATTGGGGTCACTCCCTGTATATTTTCAGACCACAATGCCTTGAAATTAGAATTCAATAACAAGAGGAAATTTGGAAAGAACTCAAATACATGGAGGCTGAAGAGCACCATACTAAAAAATGAATGGGTCAAGCAGGAAATTGAAGAAGTATTAAAAAAAATTATGGAAACAAATGAAAATGAAAACACAACTGTTCAAAATCTTTGGGACGCAACAAAGGTGGTCCTAAGAGGAAAGTATATAGCAATATATACTTTCTATATACTTTCTCAAGAAGCAAGAAAGGTCTGAGATATACAACCTAACCCTACACCTAATGGAGCTGGAGAAAGGACAGCAGATAAACCCTAAACCTTTCAGGGGAAGAGAAATAATAAAGATCAGACTAGATATCAATGAAAAAGAAACCAAAAGAACCGTAGAACAGATCAACAAAAGTAGGAGCTGATTCTTTGAAAGAATTAATAAGATTGATAAACCCCAGGTCAGACTTATCTAAAACAAAAGAGAAAGCACCCAAATTAATAAAATCATGAATAAAAGGGGAGAGAAACTATATGTCAAAAACTAGGCAATCTGGAAGAAATGGATGCATTCCGGGGTGCCTGGGTGGCTAAGGTGGCTGGGTGCCTGTTGGTTAAGCGCCTTCAGCTCAGGTCATGATCCCGGAGACCCAGGATCAAACCCCACATTGGGCTCCCTACTTGGCGGGAAGCCTGCTTCTCCCTCTCTCACTCCCCCTGCTTGTGTTCCCTCTCTGGCTCTGTTTCTCTCTGTCAAATAAATAAAATCTTAAAAAAAAAAAACAGAAAAGAAAAGAAACGGATGCATTCTTAGAAACATATAAACTACAAAAACTAACCAGGAAGGAAAATCTGAAGACTCATAACTAGTAAGGAAATTAAAGCAGTCATCAAAAATATCCCAAAAACAAGAGACCAGAGCCAGACAACTTCCCAAGGGAATTCTATCAAACATTTAAAGAATAATTAATACCTATTCTCCTGAAACTGTTCCAAAAAATAGAAATGGAAGGAAAACTTCCAAACTCATTTCAGGAGGCCTGCATTACCTTGATCTCAAAACCAGACAAAGACTGCATCAAAAAGGAGAATCACAGACCAATATCCTTGATGAACATGAAAGCAAAAATTCTCACCAAAATACTAGCCAATAGGATCCAATAGTACATTAAAAGGATTATTCATCATGGCCAAGTGGTATTTATTCCTGGGCTGCAGGGTTGGTTCAACATTTGCAAATCAGTCAATGTGATACAATACATTAATAAAAGAAAGAACAAGAACCATATGATAGTCTCAATAGATGCTGTAAAAGCCTTTGACAAAGTACAGCATCCTTTCTTGATCAAAACTCTTCACAGTGTAGGGATAGAGGACACATACCTCATTATCATAAAAGCCATCTATGAAAAACCCACAGTGAATATCATTCTCAATGGGGAAAAACTGAGCTTTTCCCTTAACATGGCAGGGCTGTCCACTATCACCACTGCTATTCAACATAGTACTAAAAGTCCTAGCCTCAGCAATCAGACAACAAAAATAAAAGGCATTCAAATTGGCAAAGAAGTCAAATTATCACTTTTCGCAGATGTTATGATACTTTTTGTGGAAAATTGAAAAGATTCCACCTCAAAACCGCTAGAACTCATACAGGAATTCAGTAAAATGTTAGTATGTAAAATCAATGTGCAGGGGCACCTGGGTGGTCAGTTGGTTAAGCGATTACCTTCAGCTCAGGTTTTGATCCCAGGGTCCTGGGATTGAGCTCTGCAAACGGTTCCCTGCTCAGCAGGGAGCCAGCTTCTCCCTCTCCCTCTGCCTGTTGCTCTGCTTGCTTGTGCTATCTCTATCTAAATAAATAAAAAGCTTTAAAAAAAAAGGAAAAAAAATCAATGCACAGAAATCAGTTGCACTTCTACACACCAACAAAAAGACAGAAGAAATGGAAATTAAGGAGTTGACCCCATTTAGAATTGCACCCAAAATCATAAGATGCCTAGGAATAAATCTAATCAAGAGCCAAAGAATCTGTACTCAGAAAACTATAGAATACTCATTAAAGAAACTGAGGAAGATACAAAGAAATGGAAAAAATTCCATGCTAATGGATTAGAAGAACATATATTGTGAAAATGTCTATGCTACCTAGAGCAATCTACACATTTAATACCATCCTTATCAAAACTTCATCAACTTTTTCAAAGAAATGGAACAAATGATCCTAAAATTTATATCAGATCCTAAAATTTGAATCAGAAAAGACCTCAAATAGCCAGAGGAATGTTGAAAAAGAAAACCAAAACTGGTGGCATTACAATTCCAGACTTCAAGCTCTATTATAAAGCTGGAATCATCAAGACAGTATGGTACTTGCACAAAAACAGACACATAGATAAATGCAACAGAAAGGAGAGCCCAGAAGTGGATCCTCAACTTTATGGTCAATTAATCTTCAACAAAACAAGAAAGAGTGTCCAATGGAAAAAGACAATCTCTTCAACAAATCATGTTGGGAAAATTGGACAGTCAAATGAAGAAGAAGGAAACTGGACCATTTCCTTACGCCATACACAAAAAATAGATTCAAAACGGATGAAAGACCCCAATGTGAGACAGGAATACATAAAAATCCTTGAGGAGAACACAGGCATCAACCTCTTTGACCTCAGCTGCAGCAACTTCTTCCTAGAAACAATGCCAAAGGCAAGGGAAGCAGGGCAAAAATGAACTATTGGGACTTCATCAAGATCAAAAGCTTTTCCACAGCAAAAGAAATAGTCAACAAAACCAAAATACAATGAACAGAATGGGAGAGGTATTTGCAAATGACATATCAGATAAAGGGCTGGTATCCAAAATCTATAAAGAACTCCTCAAACTCAACATCCAAACAACAAATAATCCAATCAAGAAATGGGCAGAAGACATGAACAGACATTTCTCCAAAGAAGACATCAAAATGGCCAACAGACACATGAAAAAGTGCTCAATATGCCTCAGTATTATAGAAATACAAATCAAAACCACAGTGAGATACCACTTTACATTAGTCAGAATGGCTAAAATTAACAAGTCAGGAAACAACAGATGTTGGTGAGGATGTAGGGAAAGGGGAACCCT
This sequence comes from Spilogale gracilis, assembly GCA_004023965.1. NCBI lineage: Eukaryota > Metazoa > Chordata > Mammalia > Carnivora > Mephitidae > Spilogale > Spilogale gracilis. The sequence goes on along the minus strand of PITA01002412.1, from coordinate 141,580 downwards.
CCTACACTGTTGGTGCTGCCATTCTGGAAAAACAGCATGGAGGTGCCTCAAAAGTTAAAATAGTGATATCCTATGACCCAGGAATTGCACTACTGGGTATTTGCCAAAAAGATACAAAATGTAGTAATCCAAAAAGGCATGTGAACCCCAATGTTTATGGCAGCAATACTCACAATAGCCAAACTATATGGAAATAACCTAGATGTCCATCAACAGATGAATGGATAAAGATGTATATATATTCAATGGAATATTATGCAGCCATCAAAAACCTGAAATCTTGCCATTTGCAACAACATGGATGGTACTAGAGGGTATTATGCTAAGTGAAATAAATCAATCAGAGAAAGACAATGATCATATAATCTCCTTAATATAAGAATTTGAGAGGCAGGGTAGAGATTTGTGGGAGGAAAGGAGGGAAAAATGAAACAAGATGGGACCAAGGAGGGAGACAAACAATAAGAGACTCAATCTCAGTAAATTGAGGGCTGCTGAAGGATGGGGGAGGGATAGGGTGGCTGGGTGGTGGACATTGGGAAAGGTATGTGCTATGGTGAGTGCTGTGAATTGTGTAAGACTGATGAATCACAGACCTGTACCCCTGAAACAAATAATATACTATATGTTAATAAAAATAAAAATAAAAAAAGGCTAGGAGGGCAAAGCTCATTTATAGCAAGATGACTTGCTTGAGATTTAGAACACTCAAGCTTTGGTGCCAGTTTATTACCTATTTTAGAGTACTCATTTAACCTATAAGAGTGCTGGTTTCCTCATCTGTTCAATTAGAGAATAACATATTCTTAATAAACAAATAGTATACCTTAAGTGGTATATTTATTTTTATCAAAGATTGCTTTGAGATATCCGATGAAATAAGTTAAAGTGTTTTAAAATGTGTGAAGTTCTAGGAAAATGTAAATAACTATTATGACAAAAACCTGAAACTAATTGCTCAGCATTTTGCTTGGATCTTTCCTAATTTCCTCTGTTCACTAGCTATTTTATTTTTGTGCAATGTGTGATATTTAAAACTAATAATCTAAATATCTAATAGCTAGGAAATGCTAACAATAATTGTCATGATGGCTAACATAGATTGTGTACCATTTAACAAGCTCTGGTCTGGGTTTCCATTCAATTATTATAAGCAGATTGTAATACTATCTGTATAATACAGAGAGGGAAGATGAAGACAAGAGAGGCTCAGCAACCTGTCCAAAGATAAAGAATTAGTATGTGTCGAGCTCATATTCAAAATGGAATATGTCCATTTGATAAGCCAATTTGCCACCACACCCTCGTCCAGGACATCTGAATGTATATTGTTCTTTATCCATCTCTCTGCAATTACTAATATAAAAGTGCTGGGTGTGAAAGCTTCTAATACCTCTTCATCTAAGGAAATGAAAACCCAGGGAAAAATGAAAATTAGGTCACAAATTTAATACAAAACAGAGGTCAAAATTGAAAAGCCTTATCTATTGAATAGCAGCAGTTTAAATAGCTTGGAAGTCCCTTCTCACACAGAATAATCTCTACAAATTCAATTCAGTTACATCAATGTGATTATGAACTATGTAATGACTTATGGAAATTTAAATTTAAGAGCAAACAGATTGATTTGTGCTCTGTTGACCAGAGCCTATTCTGTAGAGACAGGCATAAATTTTATTTTTATGTAAATTACCTCAAATGCAGTTCTTTCTCCTAAATTATATAAAACTGGCATTTGCCCATGTGCATTATCCCTGGGCAGCAGGAACACTGGCTGGCACCTGAAAGCGCAATGTAAATCCCAATGTGGATGTGAGGTTAAAGTATTAGGGACAGAAGTGTTTTCCATTTTCAATACCAGAAATTGACAAATGCAGTAAGGTCTGATGTCTATTTTGTGTGATTTAATAGAAAAGTTTGGAATTAGAATTAGAAAGAGCTGGGTGCAGATTCAATGTGGATGACTTCTGCCCTTGGGACAATTGGCCTCTCTTACTTCCAGCATCCATATCTTTTTCATTCTTTTAACAAACATTTACTAAGAACCTCCTATAAGCTAGTCACTTGGATAGGAGTCTGGAGATGAGCAATCCCTTGTTCAAATCATTCACAGTGTAAAGACAGGATAGAAAAAAACCCAAGGAGACGTCATAATTTCTGCACTACCGAAATAAGATAATGATGGAAGTGAAGGAAGATGGGCCATTACTAAAATGGTTCACCTCAGTAGGTTCACCTCAGTAGGATAGGCTTCTGATAAAAGGTCGTGCTTGAGAAATACACCTTTATGTATGGTAAATAAGTGTAATTATATGCATTTAGCAGGACCATCCCTGGGCATAAATGCAATAATATATGTAAGGGCTGATCCTAATGATCTACATCTAATTGCTAGTTTTTATATTATTGTACAAGTGAAAAACTAGAAATTAAGTCTTATTTTCTGTAATCTAATTTCCTGCTGTGTTTAAATAAAATTTTGCTAAGATCACAGTCTTATTTTGTGCCATAAGTGATGTTCACCAGCCTAAAACTCCCATTAATGGCACAGGATCATTCAGGACACTGTACCTGCATCCCAAATCAAAACATGCTTTTCATCCTTATTGATATAAATGCAGTCAAGGCACTCATATTCTATCACACACACGCACGCGCATGTGTGCGCACACACACGTAAGCAAGTACCTGAGTTAGATAAGGGTGCAAGAACCTGCCCATATTCTCTCCACTCAATCACACTCACCTTCACCCCTCTTGCTCCTAACCAATCCACAGGTCCTTCACATCAGCTTCAGTTTTGTTTTGTTTTCATTCTGATCTTTGATTTGCAACATGTCTGGATCATTACATCTAAAGCCATTTGTGCTGAATTCCACAGGACATAAAGAATTTATGAAAGGTAGTTTTATTTTAAAAGACATGTGAATATTACTGCAGTTTAAAAGAAATATTCCTACATTATGCATCCAACTTTAGACATCTTCCCAACCATTTCACATAAATGTATGCCTCCACAAAATGTTCACAAACTAGCACACCCAAGTAACCAGCCCAGATCAAGACACAGAACCTTCCCAGCAATTCCCCTATGGTCATACCCACCCCTCCAAGGAAAACCAGTGCCTGACTTCTAACATCAGAGGTCCAAATATTAAATATTTTAAAAAATTAAGTTTCTAATATTTATAAGTCAGGAGATGTCCACTTCTGTCATTTTTTGAGAAATGAGATCGAGCAAATTGGGTATGAGCCCCCTTGAGGCAGTGGTCTTCTGAAGTAGGTGCCATGTCTGTCTTTTAGGGGGAAAGTGGTCCCTCCAGGCCCTCTTCATTTATTCACCTGCCTGGCCCACTGGCATAAGAGCTTATGACACTTACCTTTCACCCCTTTTTACCAATAACAATGTCTTTGTATTTTTAACCATAAGGAACCTTTTGTACAACAACATGGTATTTAGATAAACACATAAACAAATCATAAAAAAAAAAAAAGAAAACCCAACAAGTCTCCAGGGTGCAGAGCAGAGAACCATAGTACAGGCAGAGTAGAAAGAACCTGTCCATGTGTCTGCTGCTATTGTTCCCTATTTGTTCAGACATCAGCGTTTCTAGCTGTAAAAATAGGAGCAGCTGACAGGTTCCACCCAGTGGGGCCACTGGCAACCTCGGAAGCAAATCTGCTTCTCCCTGCCCCGGGATAAACCTTACAGTTTTTTAAAAATATAATTTCTGGTGTCTTTTATAATATTATGATTATGAGATTTTATCCATTGTGTTATATAGAGTAGTTTATTCATTCTCATTACTTGATAATTTTATTGTAAGAATGTACCAATATCATATTTATGAGTTTTGTTAGTGGATATGTTATTTCCAGACTTTATTACAATTAATGCTACCATGAACACTTGGTGCATACATTTGGTACACATATTTATACTGCTGGAAATATATCTAGAAGTTGAATTGATGGGCTCTTGGGTATACTTATGTTTAACTTTCATAGATGCAGACAAAGAGTGTTCCAAAATGATTCTACAATTTTGCTAATTTACCAAGAGTGGCTGAGGGTTTCAGTTCAGAATTTCATTAAAAATAATTTCTTTGAAGAAAATTTGATGGAGAAAGGATTTAGTGAAGTCAGTCTGGTGGTGAAAAATGATTAGACCTCAGCAAGTGCTTAGCCACAGAGCAAGAGATGGCTAACCAGAGCAGTAATTACGGAGTGATTCAGCCACTGCTAAAAAGGTGGCACTGATTCAGGCCATCAGTGGGGTAAGATGTGCTCTCCTTCTGTTTTCTCTTGCCCTCTGTTGATGATTCCCATTGAGTAAAACTGATAGAAGCCAGGAGAAAGAGAAATAGGGTTGGGTGCAGCTCTAAAGGTCAACCCTTGCACACACATCAGGAAAGGATAGAGACGACAGAAGATGAATCTAGCGTTAGCAAAAGGAGGTTAACCCACAGAACTCCTTTCTTCTATTTCTAATTTTTTTCCCAGAAAATCTTTTTTTTAAAAAGAGATACTATGGGTGCTAATAGTTTTAAGCTATACTTGTCTTCAAACCTCCTGTCTCTGTGGAAGTTTAGTATTCTTCAACAATTTGGCCATGCCTATTAGAAAAATGAGGCTGCAAAGTGACTTAATGATACCAGTGGTATGTTACCACCTATAATGCATACTCATTTTCAACATTTGACACAAAGTAATTAAAACACTATGGAGTAACAGGATCTGTCTTAATTTTCTCATTTCTTATGAAATATTATTGGACAAAAGCAAGTGATTAAAGTAACTCAACAATACAGGCAAGTGGTTTAATAGAAAATTCCAGTTGATAAAACATAACTCATTTTGCATGATGGAACCTAACTGGCACATTTGGCTAAGGTGACCAGATAGTGATCCAAATCACTCTTTATTACATATGCATCTTTGAATTAGTGCTTTTGCACATGCAGAGCCCTATTTAAACATATTTGCAAAAAATAAAATAAAATAAACATATTTGCCCCTATTTAGTGCCTATTGAAACCTTACCCACCCATCCTTTTCAGGCTGTCTGAAATGAGATCTCAATGTAGACCTTTCTAAGTTCCCTTCTAAAAGGAAATTTTGTCCCTTAGGGATGCCTATACTGTGTCTTTCTTTTTTTTAATATCATTTTCCATTTTGTTAGTAGTCCCATCCCATCAACCATACCTCTTTATTTAATACATCTTTTCCTATTTCTTGCCTCTTCTGAGGCCTAATTCCTCTCACACAGTCTCTACCCTGAACTTTAGAATATATTCATAACTGGTCTTGATCTCCTCATTCACATCCATTTTCAACAGCAGACTGCCTTTTCTAAAAACAGCAACAAAAGAAATTCTAATCCAATCCAATAAAGCTTTCCTGCTGCAAATCTGTATTATTTCTTTGTCATAAAGACCTTTCCTTAGAATGAGATTCAAAGTCTTTCAGTAGTCACCTCCACATTCCCAGCCTCATGTTCTTCCATATCTCAGAAGTTCTTGAGCTCTACTAGTGAAGCTACTTAAGCTTTTTCATAGCCTCACACCTGTGTTTTTCATGTTATATTTACCCACAACTCTCAGTGCACAACCACTCCCATACCCAGTTTGCTATCCTCATTGATTCTATTGCATCCTTCCAATTCAGTTTAAATATCATCTGCTTCAAAAACGTTCTTGAATGCTCCCTTCCCCTCCACATTTTCCCAATCTGTGCATAACCTGAGTATGTGATTTCCTGCCCTAAATTATAGAAAGCTGATAGACATTAAAGCCTCAAAAGTCAGAATTGTATCCCATTTTTTTGGATCTGCAACACATCACATTATCTGGCGTATATAGATGCTTACTGGGGAAAAATGAAATCAAATTCTTTTTTTTTTTTTAAAGATTTTATTTATTTGACAGAGAGAAACACAGCCAGGGAGGGAACACAAGCAGGGGGAGTGAGAGAGGGAGAAGCAGGCTTCCTGCCAAGCAGGGAGCCTGATGTGGGACTTGATCCCCGGTCTCCGGGATCATAACCTGAGCTGAAGGCAGTCGCTTAACCAACTGAGTCACCCAGGCGCCCCGAAATCAAATTCTAATGGAGTTTTTTCTCTGTTAAGTCTGTGACTTATATTATTACTTCTTTAAAATGATGATGTTTTTTCAGTTAACTTCAATCTGGTTTAAGTCATTGTATGTTATAATCTATGGTTATTAGAAAATAAGTGCAAAAATTATTCTGGTTCATTGGTATATCCATGTAACAAATATGTGACTTTTATTTATTTATTTATTTATTTATTTATTTATTTATTAAGATTATTTATTTATTTTACAGAGAGAAACACAGCTAGGGAGGGAACACAAGCAGGGGGAGTGAGAGAGGGAGAAGCAGGCTTCCCACGGAGCAGGGAGCCTGATATGGGGTTTGATCCTGGGTCTCCAGGATCATGACCTGAGCTGAAGGCAGTCGCTCAACCAACTGAGCCACCCACTTGCCCCTATAGTACTTTTATAACAGAAATATTAATGATATTTTGTCTTCCTAAATTATCTAAATCTTGTTTTGTCCCATAAATATACTCTAAAAACCAGTTTATCATGGCAGTAGGGAGAGCCCAAGACTGAGAGTTACTCATGAAATTATATTTTTTGACCTCCTGTATGCTTATATGGCAGGCATCTAGTGAGATAATTAGGATATAATACCAAATGAGGCAGACTAACCTAAAAGTCCCAAGATAATAGTGTAAGAAAACCTCACAGACACAAAATAACTTCAGAGTGCAATATGTCAAAGAAAATAAGCAGGGTGATATAGAAAATAATGGGGTGAACTACTTTAATGGAACTTATTAAAATAGTTGGTGAATGTATTCAACTGTAGTAAGAAAGGGACTACCACTCATTTTGAGATTAATGGTGCATGAAGTTGAAATATTTTATTGATGAACTGACATTGTTCTGTAGGGTGTGTTAAAATGAATGAATGAACTGTAATATGGAAATTCAAGTGGAATTCCTTGATTCAGTCAAATATTTTTAAATATTCTCTGAGTAATTTAGACAGGGTTCTCGTCTATGGAACCCCTAATCTACTGAAAAAGATAAAATAAAAAGAATTTCACAAATAATCACTATTTGCAATTGGAGCTTTATTATACTTCAATGCTTAAAATCAATGACATTTTTAGTACTATCTCCAACTTGAGAATGAGGAATAAACTAAAAGGTCTAAATCATAGCCATCCTAAAACAAAGGGGAAAAAAATGGTAGATAAAGTGAAATGTACCTGACAACACATGCAGATACTTTTCTCCATCTTATCTCATATGTTTTCACAATAATTCACTGTATTGACAGTGGTATCCAAATAATTTTTTTAAGGGATTGATTACTCAGAGAGGATAAGGAGCCTTCTTTGGATCACACAGCTGTGTATCAGAGGTAAGGTTAAAACTCAACTCTATCTAACCCTGCCTATTCAGCCAATATATTCAACCTCAAATAGAAAAATCCACAATTAAAAAAAAACCAAACATTATTTATGGAGTAAATAAAATATTTAGGATTCAAAATGTTCAGTTTAGTTTCATCTAGCTGCTGCACTGCTTCCATTTCTTCCTCTTCTTTTTTTTTTTTTTAAAGATTTTACTTACTCATTTGAGAAAGAGAGACAGATAGAATAAAAGCAGGGGGAGAAGGCAGAGAAAGAGGGAGAAGCAGACTCCCTGCTGAGCTGGGATCCTGACATGGGCCTCATTTGCAGGACCTAGAGATCATGACCTGAGCCATAGGTAGACATTTAATCATTTCAGCCACCTGGGCTGCCCCTCATCAAGGTTCTATTAAGAGATTCAAATATATTAGAACACATAGCTCCTTAGACATAAAAAACTATGTTAAACTTTATAGATGTACCTAAATTGTTCTTGTAACAACCAACTAGATATTATTATCATCCTCATTTAATTGAAAAAGAAACAACCCCAGATAAGATGAAATGACTTGTCCAGGGTCACACTGTCAGTATATGGCACAAGCTTCTAGATGCCAAAGGCACGGTTCTTTCTTCAATTTGACCTATTATAGGTTTTTTTTAATTGTGTAATGTATGTATTTCTATCCATTCTAATTCATTTCTCAGCAACATATGTTTTTAAAAAAATACATTCTTCAGTTATATAATTAGGTATAAAATAATTCCTTTTACTTCTATTATAAAGGAAGAGATCTTCAAGCTCAAATAACAGTTGTTAGCCTTAAAATATCAATGACTTCCAAATTATGTCACCAAATGAGTTCAGCAACAAATGCCCCAATGGTCATAACATTAATACAATCATAAAAGTACCATTACATTAATTAGAACTTTGTAAATGCTGTAATTAAGATATTCAGTGACAGCTGTCTTTCCTGTCCCTGAGCGTTTACAAGAAATCTCCCAACACTACTTATTTCTGAACCATCATCTGCCTGGAGCCAGGAGAAGCCATCTGTTAGAATATTTGAAATGTTAAATGACAAAGGAGTTTTAAAACCATCATATCCCTTAGAACACATTTTGAAGAGAAAAAAAAAGAAGCACTCAGTAACCATTTCTAAGTGATTTTTAGCTAGTCCTAGAAAGGGGAATAACTAGACTTATTTTTGATCTTGCATTAAATAATGGAAACAGTCTGGAATTTGGAGTCAGATAAATCTGAGCTGATTGTTAACTGTGGGACCAAGAGAAAGTTAAGCACTCAGAGCCCCGGTTTCCTCAACTTTATACTATGAAAACATCATAAATGAGAATGAGAACAGTCATGCCTATTTTTCATTACTGTTGAGAAAATAAAAAGATAAATTTATGTGCAATACCTTATAAAACTTCTACAGAAGCCTAATTTTATTTTAAAATATCATTAGAATTACTCTAAAGATGATATACTGCTTGTCTTTTTCTAGCTATTTTAATACAGCTTTGGGAAATACATTTATTTCAGTTCTCTAAACTACTTCACAGGTCAGACTATACTTACTTCTACTAAATAGAGGTAGTAGAGAGGGTCTTTATACTTGAGAAAGAAGAGTTTGGGGCACCTAGGTGGCTCAGTCAGGTAAGCATCTGACTCAAGTTCAGCTCAGGCCATGATCTCAGGGTTATAAGATTGAGCCCTGAATGTGGCTCATCTGCTGGGTGTGGAGTCTGCTTAAGATTCTCTCTCTTCCTCTACCCCTTTGTCTCTCTTTCTCTGAAAAATATTAAAATTAAAAAAAGAGTTCAACTTCAACTATAATCTACTACTCATTTGATTATGAAAAAATGACTTCACTGGACCTGAAGTCAAAAACGATGGAGAAAATAATGATAACATAGCTTCATTGTTAGGAAAATAATTTACAACAGCAATAATAATAGATCACTTTTCTCTTTTTAAACTTTCATCCTTAAAGCCGTTTGTATTATTATTACTCTTGTCATTATGAGTTCAGATGAGTCAGCACTGCCCTTACCAGGTTAATTTCTCTGTATACTTTATCTTCACAGCAGTTCTATGAAGGAGGCATTATCATTAATACCATTTATGGAGATATAGGGACTAAGAGCATGCTTTTAATTTTTTTATTTGCAACCTGCAACATACAACTTATGTGGAAAATATATTAGCCTTAGGAGATAGGGAACCAATGATCTGATTAGCACTTTTTATCTCTGGTATAGAAAGACATTTCCCATTGTTTTGAAAAGTAGTAAAAATTTAAGGAAAACTTATTTTGTGTTTCACAAAAATTAATGCACTTTACCCTCCAAAACAGTGAAATATTATTGTTTTCTTTATTTTACAGAAGAGATAACTGAGAAAGGGTGAGTATTTTGCCCAAGGCCACATAGCTATTAAGTGGCAAGTAGGATTTAGATTCAAGTTGTTTGAACTACTACCCTACATTGCCTTAAGAATCACAGAGAAATATTTGTATGTGTGTTGCTTTGAAAGAATAAGAATTGCTTTAGTAAAATAACAGCGTTCTATGTGCCAGTCTCTCTACACATACCATTTCCAGGCTCATCTCCTGAAATTTGAATTATTTATCTTTCTCCCTTCCTCCTACCTCTTCCTCTCTATCATCCTCTTCCTCTTCCTTATTCTCACTTTTTCCTCCTTCTTGTACTTCACTTTCCATAAGACAGAGTAACTGATTCTCATAGATGTCCCATGGTTTGACCAAGACTTTAGAGGTAATGAACTGCAGAAGTGTTATTTGAACCTATTTGAAAATGGCTTGATTGTTTCTAAAGTCTGAATTCTTTATTCTGATCACTACCTATAGCTCAGAAATGTCTAATATTTTTTAAGGAGCTAGCAAAAGTAGCCACTTCTTTAGACTGTGAATGATTGTTATAACTGAAAAAATGATAAACACTTTGTATTTTAGAAATTGATGACTGCTGAAACCTACTTTTAGGGACGTCCAAAAAATTACCTAGATCTGCATTCTCTTTTGCACAAGAGAGCGTAAGGGTTGAAACTAGAGGATATACATGTAGATTTAATCAAGGGATTCTTGTCAACCATCTCTCTTAAGGGTCTCAGGAGAGTACACACTATATTTTAAGATGCATTAATTATATAGGTTTAGGCATAACTGAGACTATGCCTCATTTGTGTGTCTGCAACTGAATCAGGAGGGCAAAGTCCATAGCCAATTAGCTTGTGTACATTTAAATTGCTATTATCTCCTAAACATATGGTACAGTGCTCTACTCGAGGAAAAACAACCTTACATAAGTCTCACCAACATTATTTGCTCTATTTTTGAAGGGCAATCTACTTATTAATAATTATTACAGAGGAAAACAATTAAAATTTTAAAAAGCAACAAATGTATTAACGAAAGCTTAAATATTTACTGTTGATACATTCATAAAAGGGCTGCTATTCCAGACCTGCCTCTCAACGAGGTAAATGGTTGTGATATCTTTTCTACATCTCTGCCCTTAGCATACAAATATCATATTAACAGTTAATGCAAGTTTTATAAACTAGAAATTATTGCTAATTGTTTCTTTCAACTCATACTACTTGACTACTTAAAGCACTTCCACAGAGAAAACATTAAATTTGGGCCAGAAGCTCTATATTTTAACCTATCTTTCATTTGTATAACTGTATACTAGATAGCACTCATATCATCACAAATAGTCAGAAAATGATCTGAGGACTGGCAGAACAAACTCCATAACTAAAGGTAAAGTGGAGAACACATCAAAGAAGGTAGAAAGGGCAAAGACATAATCTGCAAGTGAAAAAGACCATGGCCACCCACAGGTGCAAAGAAGGATACAAAGCAAACTTTTACACCAGGGAACCCACAAATGAGGAGTATGAATTCCCATAACATTTGTCAGTTCTGGTTGTAGAGAGGGGAAGTTCTCCTTTTGCAAGCAGGCTACCATACACCTTGTTAAAACAGGCCCCACCCTTTCTGGGGACCAATAATTGGCCACAATAGGCAAAGAAAGCCACTGCTGAAAACTGGACTGAAGGAAAAAGAGGCCAAGACTCAACAGCCACATGCAACACACACAAGACACCTTCCTGAAGTGTCAGAATCTGGAAAGTGGGACAATGCATTGCAGAACACTACCAGACCCCTTCTTTATAAGACTATTATCTTAAGAGCAAGAGAAGTAGCCAATTTTCTTAATACACAGAGAAATATCTCTGAAATAAAAGAAGAGGACTAACCTACGACAAGAGACCTTAGCAAAATAGATATAAGTAGTATGCCAGATAGAGAATTTAAAGTAATAATCATAAAGACTCACTGGATTTGAGAAAAGAGTGGAAGGCATACGCGAGGCCTTAACACAGAGATTAAAAAGAACAAACTAGAGATCAAGAACACAATGAATGACATTAAAAATATACTTGATCAAATAAATAACAGGCTAGATGAAGTAGAGAGATGAATTAATGACTTGGAAGACAGAGGAAGGAAAAGTAACCAAGATGAGCAAAGGAAAGGGAAGAAAATTATGCAAATTGAGAACAGTCTGAGGGAACTCAGTGACTCCAATAACATAATAACGTTCACATTATAGGGATCCCAGAAGAAGAAGAGAGAGAAAAGGGAGCAGAAAATTTATTTGAGAAATAATAGTTGAAAACTTCCCTAATCTGGAGAAGAAAATAGATATCCAGATACAGGAAGCATAGAAATCCACCCTCAAAGTCAATCCAAGGCAGTCCATGCCAAGACACATACTAATTAAAAGAGCAAAAGTACTGATAAAGAAAATTTTTAAATGAGCAGAAAAAGACAAATACTTGCAAGAGAAACACCATAAGACTATCAGCAGATTTTTCAGGAACAAATTCGTAGCAAGAAGGAAACAGCATAATATAGTCAAAGTGCTGAAAAAGAAAAGTCTGTGGTCAAGAATGCTCTATCAGGCAAGGCTGTCATTCAGAACAGAAGAGATAAAGAGTTTCTCAAACGAAAATTAAAGGAGTTTACATACACTAAATAAGCCCTACAAGAATATTAAGTGGGACCTTTTGAGTGAACAACAAAGACTATAAGCAAGACTATAATAAAGTAAAAAACACAGAGGTAATAAAGATAAATATTTCTGTAAAAATCAGTCAAGGGGTTCATAAAATAAAAGGATGTAAAATATGACCTAAAACATGGGGGAGGCAGAGGACTGGGAGTAAAGAATGAATTCAAACTTAAGTGACCATCAACTTAATATATTGTTACATGCAGAGAATTTTATATACAAACCTAATGGTAACCACAAATCAAAAACAAGTACTAGATATACAAAGAATAAAGAGAAAGGAACCTAAGTATGGTCACTAAAGAAAACCAGCAAACCATGAAAGACAGCAAGAGAAGAAAGATAGAAAAAATCTACAGAAACAAACACAAAACAAGTAACAAAATGACAATAAATACCCTCTATCAATAATTACTTTGAATGTGAACAGAATGAAAACTGTAGTCAAAATCATAGGGTGAAAGTGTATTTTAAAAAAAAATAAGAGATTTCTGAAAAGAACATTAGCAAATTGAAAGTGAAGAGATGGAGAAAACTATATCATGCAAATGAATGTCAAAAGAAAAATGGAATAGCAAAACATACCAGACAAAATAGACTTTAAAATAAAAACTGTAACAAAGACATAGTAGAACACTATATAATAATAAAGGAGACAATCCAACAAAAGAATATAATACTTGTAAACATTTATGCACCCAGCATGGGTGCACCCAAATACATAAAATAGTAACAAATATAGAGGAACTAATCAATAGCAATATATGAACAATAGGGAATTTTAAAACCCAAGTTACAACAATGGACAGATCATCCAAACAGAAAATCAACAAGAAAAAACTGACACTGATACATTGGACCAGATGGATTTAACAGAGGTATTCAGAACATTCTATTCTAAAATAACAGAATACATAATCTTTTAAAGTCATACAGAACATTATCCAGAACAGGTCACATATTAGGTCACTAAACAAGTCACAACAAGTTCAAAAAGATTGAAATCATACCATGCATCTTTTCTGACCATAATGCTATGAAGCTAGAAATAAACCACAAGAAAAAAAATCAGAAAAAAGCATAAATACATAGAGGTTAAATACCAAGCTACTAAGAAATGAATGGGTCAATAAAGAATTCAAAAAAGAAATAAAAAATTATATAGAATCAAATTAAAATTAAAAAAGAAACCCCAAAACAATAGTTCAAAATCTAGGATGCAGCAGAAGTTAATCTGAGAGAGAAGTTCAAGCAAGACGTGCCTACCTCAAGAAGCAAGAAAAATCTCCAATAAAAACCCTAACTTTATACCTGAGGGAGCTAGAAAAATAACAAAGTCCAAAATCTGTAGAAGGTAGGAAATAATGAAGATTAGAGTAGAAATATATGATATAAAACTAAAACAAACAAGCAAACAAACACACAAAAAATAACAATAAAAGAGATCAATGAAACCAGGAGCTGGGTCTTTAAAAAGATTTTCAAAATTGATAAATTTCAAGCCAGACCCATTAAAAGAGAGAGGGAGAGAACTCAAATAAACAAAATCACAAATGAAAGAGAAGAAATAACAACCAACACCACAGAAATACAAACAATTGTAAAAGAACATTACGAAAACCAATATGCCAATAAACTACACAACTTAAAAGGAATGGCTAAATTCCTACCAACATACACAATCCAGAATTGAAACAGGAAGAATTAGAACATTTGAAGAGACCAATTACCAGTAAATTGAAATCAGTATCAAAAAATTGAATCAGTAATCACAAAATTCCACAAAACCAAAAGTCCATGACCAGATAGCTTCAGAGACAAATTCTATGAAACATTTGAAGAAGGGTTAATGTTTATTCTTTTCATTATTCTAAAAAAAAAATAGGAAGGGAAGGAAAACTTTCAAATTCATTCTATGAGGCCAGTATTACCTCAATACCAAAACTAGATAAAGCACCCCCAACAATGTAAACTAAAGGCCAATATCTCTCATGAACATAGACGCAAAAATCCTCCACAAAATATTAGCAAACCAAATTCAACAACACATTAAAAAAATGATACGCAATGTTCAAGTGGTATTTATTCTTAGAATGCAAGTGTAGTTTGACATCCACAAAACAATCAATGTGATATGTCACATCAGTAAGAGAAAGGATAGACACAGAAAAAGTGCTTAGTAAATACAACATTCATTTATGATAAAAACTCCCTGCAAAATTTAGGTCTAGAGGGAACATACCTCAAGATAATAAAGGCCATGTATCAAAAATCCACAGCCAGCATCATACTCAATGGTGAAAAACTGAGTGCTTTCTTTCTAAGGTCGGGAATAAAGCAAGGATGTCCACTCTCACCACTTTTATTCAACTTAGTACTGGAAGTCCTGGCCATAGCAATTGGATAAGATAGAGAAATAAAAGGCATCTAAATTGGTAAGAAGAAGTAAAACTCTATTTGCAAATGGCACAATACTATATATAGAAAACCCTAAAGACTGCAATCAAAAAGCTACTAGAACTGATAAAAGAATTCACTAAAGTTGCAAGATACAAAATCAATGTACAGAAATCTGTTGCATTTCTATACACTAATAATGAAACATCAGAAAGATAAATTAAGAAAATAATCTAATTTATAATTGTATCAAAAACAATAAAATATCTAGGAATAAATTTAACCACCTGTATCCTGCAAACTCTAAAACACTGACGTAGGAAATTCAAGACAAAACAAAGAAGTAGAAATACAATTCATGCTCATGGGTTAGAAGAACAGATATTGCTAAAATCCCTATGCTACCTAAAGCTATATACAGATTTAATTCAATCTCTGACAAAATACCAAAAGTATTTTTCACATTATTAAAAGAAACAATTCTAAAATTTGTATGAAACCACAAAAGAGCCTGAAAGGCCATAGCAATCTTGAAAAAGAAAAACAAAACTAGAGGTATCACAATGAAGATTTCAAGTTTTTTATCACAAAGTGGTAGTAATTAAAACAGTATAGTACTAGCAGAAAAACAGACACACAGATAATGTAACAGAACAGAAAACCCAGGAAGAAGCCCACAATTATATGGTCAGTAATCTTTGAGAAAGGAAGAATGAATGAAAAGGGAAAAGACAGATTTTTTTTTAAGATTTTATTTTTTTATTTGACAGAGAAAAACACAGCTAGAGAGGGAACACAAGCAGGGGGAGTGAGAAAGGGAGAAGCAGGCTTCCTTCTGAGCAGAGAGCCTGATGTGGGGCTTGATCCTGGGACTTCGGGATCATGACCTGAGCCAAAGGCAGATGCTTAATGACTGAGCCACCCAGGTGCCCTAAGACCGACTTTTCAACAAACAGGGCTGAGTAAACTGGACAGCCACATGCAAAAGAATGAAACTGGAACACTTTCTTTCACCATATACAAAGATAAACTCAAAATGGATTTAAGACCTAAAGGTAAGCCTAGAAGCCATCAAAATCCTTGAAGAGAGCACAGGCAGTAACACATCTGGTATAGCAACATTTTTCTAGATATGTGTCCTAAGGAAAGAGAAATAAAAGCAAAATTAAACTATTGAGGCTACATCAAAATAAAGTTTCTGCACAGTGAAGGAAATAATCAACAAAACTAAAAGGCAAGTCACTGAATGGGAGAAGATATTTGCAAATGACATCTTCAATAAAGGGTTAGTATTCAAAATACATAAGGAACGTATACAACTCAAAACCCAAGAAATAAATAATCCAATTTAAAAATGAGCAGAAGATATAAAAAGACATTTCTCCAAAGAAAACATCCAGGTGGTCAACAGACATATGAAAAGTAGGAAAAGGAAAGGAAATGGGAAGTAGGGTAATTCAGGGAGAGAAACAAAACATGAGAGACTTTGAACACAGAAACAAACTGAGGGACTTGGAGAGAAGGGGGTGGGGGATGGGAGAGCCTGGTGGTGGGTACTGAGGACACCTATTGCATGGAGTACTGGGTGTGGGGCATGAACAATGAATCTTGGAACACTGAAAAAATAAAATAAATTTAAAGTAAAGAAAAAAAGATGTTCAACATCACTCATCACTGGGGAAATGCAAATAAAAACTACAATGAGATACCACCTCACACCTGCCAGAATGGCTAAAATAATAATAATAATAAAAAAAAACACAAGAAGCAAGTGTTGGCAAGGATATAGAGAAAAAGGAAACCTCTTGAACTGGTAGTGGGAAGGTAAACTGGTGCAGCCACCCGGAAGACAATATGGAGGTTCCTCAAGAAGTTAAAAATGGAAGTACCCTTTGATCCAGTAACTGCACTACTGGGTATTTAAACAAAGGATAAAAAAAACACTAATGCAAAATAATACATGTATCCTTATATTCACTGCAGCATTATTTACAATAGCCAACTTAAGGAAGCAGTGCAAGTGTCCATCAAGAGATTAATGTATAAATAAGTGAAATAGATAAATAGAGGACAGATGGTACTTTAGATAAACAGATAATAGATAAATATAAGGGAATATTATTTAGCCATAGAAAAAATGACAACTTGCCATTTGCAACAACATGGATAGAGTGGAAGAGTATAATGATAAGCAAAATAAGTAAATCAGAAAAGGACGAATACCACATGATTTCACTCATATGTGGAATTTAAGAAAAAAAAATGAGTAAAAAGAGAGAGATAAACAAGGAGACTCTTAACTATAGAGAACAAACTTATGGGTACCAGAGAGGAGGAGGGTGAGCAGATGGGTGAAGTAGGGATTAAAGGGTACACTTACCATAATAAAAAAAATAAAATAAAATAAAATATAAAATAAAAATAATGCCATAAGTGGAGACCTCATATGTGTTAGGTACCCTATATTTATTATCATTTTTAATTTTTGCAATTATCCATTACATAGTAATCATTCTAATAAGATAGATGAAACAGCTGAGTCTCAGTGAGGTTAAAGATATTAGAGTACATGCAAAGATTTTGCTTTATTTAATGCACCAAATGGCCTTTCTGATGTCAATAATCTCCCCTACATTTTACAAATAGGTGGTAAAGTAATGTATTTAAGATCAACAAGGTAGTAGGTATTGGAGCCAGTACTTAAAGTTTATAACATTTAATTACATATATTGTGCCAAGACTAGAATTTAAATTGCAGTTCATCTAACTCTAAGAAGGTTACCCTTTTCAATAAAACTACTCAGGAAGTGAGTAAGAGATCTTGGGAAGCTTGGGCAAGCATGGATAGCTCGAAAGACTGTGGTTAATATTGCCATATGACAAAGAATGAGATTACAGACTGTTTTAGATTTTTATATGTTTATAGATATAGGGAACATACATCATCCCTGGGTCCTCAAAATTCAAGTCATTTTCTATATAATTTTTTCTGATTTATTGTCTCCTCAATGAATATCAGAGAAATAGATGTGCCAGGTATTTTGTTGTTAAAATTCTCTTCAGATTATAAAATAACTGTAATGAATAAGTTTTTTTACTGTATTTAAGTGAACTAATAACAATTTTAATTCTGAAAGTGGTTAGGCTATGCCAGGAAGCTCTTTAAATATTTAAAAGGTAATAGAAATGGTAGACAGAAGTATCATGTAGCAAACTGGAACAAAACACTGGACTTGGTTTCAGAAAACTGAGTCTTTGTCTCAAGACTTGCAAGCTGCAGAAATACAGCTGAACCTCTCTGACCATCAGGTTCTTCATTTATAAAGTGGAGTAATAAAATACACTTCTACGGTTGGTGTCACCTAAATTAAGAATGAATTGGAGCCATCCAATTGTTTCTCTCTTTCAACTGATTGTTCTGGGAATATCTAGTCTAAGGCAGAATGTGATATAATTAACTAACTTCATTCACTATTCATTTATTCAGTTCAATTTGCATTTATTGTCATGCGTTTCCTGTCATAAAGAGCAACCACCCATTATGTACAATAAGTTTGGCTAAACAGTTAATCTGTAAACTGTCCCTAAGTTTTAAAAAGTGCTCCCCTTTAAGAAGGTCTACTCAACATTGAGCTCAGTTCTATTCTGGATGTTACAGAATGTATGTTTTCTAGAAACAAGGGTGAAGAATTCTCCAGGATTCCTACCAGACCTGAGGGAATTTTCGATTTTGCTACTGAAAAAGGATCTTAAAGATGATCCAGACAATGTCCTAACTCTTAAGAAAGGACTATCAGACCTAGAAAAGTGAAGTCACTTGTCCACAGTCATGTACTTATTGGTAGATCATGAAATTAAAATTAATATCTCTGCTCTCTTGGTCTAGTACCCACATGTTTATCCATGCTGCTAGAGTTGCATTCAATCAGTAAAAAATGACAAATCATAATGTGACTTGTCTGAAAGTCCTGCTCTTTTTGGCTTTCATAAACTCATTTTAGAGTTTTTTAATTACTCAACTGAAAAAAATGCAAACTTCTTGCATATCCTCCCAAATGTTTCTGCAAGCCCTCAAACCACTTTATAGACCTACCCTTATCCTCAGTCCTATCCTTTAGCAATCTGCTTGGGGACTTAGGGAATTGTGCCAAGTCAATACAATTGAGTCTACAATGTAGACATCCTGAGTGTAAATTGTATTTTTTCTTGCTGCCACCAATCATTGCTCAATTTTTAATAACTCATTGGACAATGATCAATTTCAAGGTCATTCACCTTGAAAAATCAGGTGGTGCCATCAGTTCTCTGAATTCTGTAAACAAAATTTTAGCATGTAGAATGTGGATGAAAGGAAGGGCAAATGCTTTTGTGCCTCAAAACATCCAAACACAAATAGTCTGAAACCAATGAACTATAAGTCTCAATATAAGGTGTTTTCTGCTTTGAGATTTGAACTTTAAGCCAATGAACTCATCAAGAATTCAGGTATTTTTGGCAGAGTCAATCTAAAACCCTGTAACCTCTGATTTCAGTTCAGTGCTTTTATAATAATATTTGTTATCCACGAATCTCACCAAGTGATGATGGAAGGTCATAAAAAATGGAGGATTTTTTTTTTCCCCTAAAAACCTGTAAGTAGTGGTTTATGGCTAAAAGAAAAAGTCAGATGGTGCCTATATTTCCTACTCAACAATTGTAAATGCATAATCATACATTGTTCATCATTTACTGAGAGTCTGCAATATAGTTTACTCACATGACATGGTGATCAGGGCTACTGACCATGAAACCACACAGTCCTGAACTTTCATCCTGATGTGTCACTTACTTGCTGTTCACATTCAGATAAGTCACTTAACAATCCTGAATCTCTGTTTATTTAGCTTTAAAAAGTGAATACAAATTCAAATCAGGCTGTTGTGAAGATTAAATTGACTCATGTATTTAAGAAACACTGTCCAGGGGGTGACAAATTAGAAGAGCATAAAGAATGTTAGTTATTGTTTTCTTTATTGTTATTTAGTCATACCTAAAAAAAATGGTCTGAATATTATCATCTTCATCTACTCAGAAACATTAATTATTACTCCTACATTGCAAAGCTAGTGAGTGGCAGAATCATGATTTGAAAGCAAGGGTCTCTCTCATTTTATAAGCTATACTTATAAACAGGTCTGTGAAACTATAACCCACACTTTGTTAAAAAATTTCTTTATTTAAATTCAATTTAATTAACATACACTATATTATTAGTTTCAGGGGTAGAATAAAGTGACTCGTCATTTGCAAAAAGAGGAATGAGACTGGACCACTTTCCTACACCATGTACAAAAATAAACTCAAAATGGATGAAGAACCTAAATGTCAGACAGGAATCCATCAAAATCCTAGATGAGAACACAGGCAGCAACCTCTTTGACCTAGGCCATAGCAACTATTTTGCTGGACACATCCCACATTCTTTCTAATGCATGATAATGTCTCTCTACTTGCTGTATTAAATGACTGTGTTAAAATGATTTCTAACTTCTGCTCTATCCTTTAACTCAATTTACAGATAAATCCAGTGGTATTGTGGGAACTTACTGTGTATTGAAAAAAACAACTTTGGGTTTTTGTCTACTGAAATTTTATTGACAAAAAAAGCAATATATCACAAAATGTAAATATCTTCTTCAAAGCATAAGCATCAATTTGGAAAGATAATTAACTCCAGTTTGAATCTATTTTTATAATCTAGGCATCAATTATCTGTCAAATAAAGTTGACATGAAGTAGATAATTTCTTGTGTTTCATTTTGACTTTGTAGGTTCCTCTGTTGATAATCTGCTTCTGTATCTCTTCCCATGCCCCAAATCTCACAATGACTTTCATTGAGCAACATCCCAAATTTATTCTATATAAAAAACTTGAAAAATAATACATTGTCTACCTTCATTCTAGTGAGAAAAAATGGCAGCATATAAATAACTTCAGTAACTGCAGCAAGCCTGATGGTAACAAAATGCATAGGGTAAGTGAAAGGACAGAGAAAGGCTCCAGTGTCAGTCTTAGATGGAAAGGTTACAAGAGGGAGGGATCTACCAAGAAACGATCCTAAGAAGTTTTAACTCTAAAAAAATAGAAAAAGGGAAGGAAAACACTGAAAATCCTCTCATATGTATTGCCCTGGTAGCAAAAGAAATGCTTAAACATTTGGAATTATTTTAAATCACTACATGCCAAATAGTTCTGGACAGTGAAAATAACTGCAGATCATTTAGTATCAACACAATAAGTTTTCTAATATTGCTATGTGTATTTCAGCAGTTTAATGATTTTGCTCAATTTTCTTAACTTGATCTTTATTGGTATAAGGCAGCTGGCTTAGCATGTCGTGGTAGGTTCTACAAATTTGTAAAATCATTACCCAGCAACAACTTAAAAGGATCAATAAAATTATAGTATGTGCTGACTCATCAATTTGCTGTTCAGATTAACAAGACATATTTTTATGTTTATTAGAGGAATATTGGGAAACTTATTATTAATACAACAAAGATACTATCAATAAATAATATAAAATCAATAGCCACAACTATATGAATAAATTCTATGGGTCACATTTTAGTGATATTTATAAAATATATCCTATAACTGAAATACACAATAATAATTTTTATAGTGTTTTAACACTTTAGAGCTCTTGAATTTTAATGAACTTTCACAAGTTAATCTTTAAGCTTCCCACTATCATGTGAGACATAAACCATATAAAACATGTCTGCTTTCCTGTTGGTATAACAATGTAAAGATTATGCACCTGAAAATATCAAGTCATTTAAAATAAAATATTATTGAACCCTATTATTCTTTCCATGGCTTGAATTCTAATCATCAGCAAAGACAGAAAAAGTGGCAGCAGTCCAGGAAATCACTTTAATTCAACATACCTAAAGAACAATTCTACAAAAAACTGGAAGGAAACCCATCCCTGCAACAAGGATTTATTGACTGCCTACCAAAGACAAAAACCAGGCGAGCTGTTAGAAATACAACAATAAGAAATACAAGAACGATCTCCCTCAAAGAATTTATATAGTATTGGGGGAAAGAGTAGTGCAAATAATGAGAAAATATTAAGTGCTTTTACAGAAGATAAAAAAGAGCTATGAAAAACATTTTGATATCTGTTAAGGAGCTTAGATTTTATTATACAGAGAAAGTATAAAGTTCTTTATTTGAAAGATTTTTTGCAGGGGAGTGACAAAAACATGTTTGTTTCTGGAAAGATCACCCAGGTTCCACAAGAAGAATGGAATAGTGGGAATAAGCCACAGATAAGTCAGTGAAGAGAATTTTGTGGTAACCCGGGGGAGAGCACCAATAGTACAGAAATCGGATGGAGATAAATAGATGTATTTTCAAATGATTAAGGAGGGAGAGTCAACAGATTCCTTTATTTGATGGTATAGATGGTTATGAGGAAGCGGGAGGGTCAGATAACCCTGAAAATTTCAGTCTGTAGGATTGAATGAATGGTAATCTCATTTTTTAAGAAAGGAGGGGCAATTTCAATTTATTTGTCAGTTAAATTTAGAAAGTGCTTTTACATATAGAATCCCCCAAACAGTTACTGTGTTACTGATACTTGTTTCTTCTCCCTCACTTTGAGATCAAGGACATCTTATAGCTTTTAGTAGCCTTAGCTCAATAAATGTGTATGGGATGAATGAAAGAATGAGTGAAAAAAATGAATAAATTGATAGATACTAGTTTATTTGACATATACATCATCTCTGAAGGGATGGAAAAGTAAAAGTTTTTAGATACATTTTACAGATGAGAGTTCTAATATACAATTCTGTGCTTACCTGCTAGGTAACCATGGCCAAGTAGGTAATAGCACTTGTTCAAGGTTATCAAGCAGGTAAGCATGAGAACAGAGACTGGAATACAGTTGACACACCAGTGCTCTTCCACAGCATCATCTTACTTCTTACTTATTATACATTTTTCCATTGTCCCAGTCCTAGTGAGTAAGTCTGCATGAGTTATGTTGTCTCCATTTCCAAATTAACCAAGTATTTGTGCACAGATTTCCTTTAATAAATCACTGGATATCATGGGGCATCTAATAATCTACAAAATTACCATAATTAATGAAAACATGTAGTTGGTTAGTGGATCCATCAAGCTGTTCTTATTTTGCACAGCAGGTAAAAGATCATACACAAAGAGTGATTATCAACATTCCATGGTCAGCTTGAGAGAAAACATATACAGGGACGCACACACACCACAGAGGACAAGAAGTGCTCTTCTTCAAACTGAAGAAACAAAATACCTACGATTCTGATGTTAGGTAAGTGTGACTGGTGGAGAGAACTATCTCACAGAATCAAACCCAGAACGCAAATTCAGAGTCAAAACAACTTTGTATAGACTTCCTAAAATCTCTGTAAATAGTTTTTACATGATATTTAGAAAAATAAATATAAGAAAAACAAGAATATCTAATGTAAAAATAACATAATAAAGAGGAAAACAATAGTTCTTAAAACTAACCGTTGGTAGTAGTTTCACCTTCTTGCACACCTTAGCTTTTCAGGAGTCTCAGAAACACTGTTTAGTTCGAAAAGTTATTAAACACAAATAAGGCTTTGCGTATCTAGGAATTCAGAGAATAATAGATGAGATGAAAGTAAAATCACATAACTGAAATGCAAAATGATTCATGCAGAAATAGAGGTGTCCTGACTGGTGTGAAACAAAGAGTCAGAAAGGTGAAAGCATGAATGCTAGCAAGCCATTATACAGTTTTGTTGACTAAAAAAATCATAAACCTTTTTTAATTTTTTTTCTATGTTAGTCAACATACAGTACATCATTAGCTTTTGATGTAGTGGGTAAAACACTGCAATGTGAGACAAGAATCCATCAAAATCCTAGAGGAGAACATAGGTAGTAACATTTTTGACATCAACCACAGCAACTTTTTTCAACACATATCTCCAAAGGTAAGGGAAACAAAAGCAAAAATGAACTTCTGGGACTTCATCAAGAAAAACACTTCTGCACAGCAAAGAAAATAGTCAACAAAATAAAGAGACAACCATGAAATGGGAGAAGATATTTGCAAATTACACTACAGATAAAGGGCTGGTATCCAAGGTCTGTAAAGAACTTCTACACTCAATACCCAGAAAATAAATGAGTCAAAAAAAATGGACAGAAGACATGAACAGACACTTCTCCAAAGAAGACATACAAATGACTAACAGACAGATGAAAAAATGTTTATCATCATTAGCCATCAAGGAAATTCAAATCAAAACCACACTGAGACACAACTTTATATCAGTTAGAAAGGCAAAATTTACAAGGCAAGAAACAACAAATGCTGGAGAGACTGTGGAGAAAGGGGAACCTGCTTACACTGTTGGTGGGAATGCAAGTTGGCACAGCCACTTTGGAAAAGAGTGTGCAGGTTCCTCAAAAAGTTAAAAATAGAACCACCCTGTGACCCAGCAATTGCACTACTAGGTATTTACCCTAAAGATACAGATATAGTGAAAGAAGGGCCATATGCACCCCAATGTTTGTACCACCAATGTCCACAATAACCAAACTGCAGAAGGAGCCACGATGCCCTTCAACAGATGAATGGATGAAGAAGCTGTGTTCCACACATACAATGGAATATTATTCGGCCATCCAAAAGGATGAATATCCAATATTTGCATCAACATGGATAAAACTGGAGGAGATTATGCTAAGTAAAATAAGTCAAAAAGAGAAAAACAATTATACGGTTTCAGTTATTTGTGGAACATAAGGAATAGCATGGAGGGCAATAGGAGAAGGAAGGGAAAAAGGAAGGGGGGTGGAATCAGAGTTGGAGATGAACTAGAAGAGATTATGGACTCGGAAACAAACTAAGGGTTTTAGGAGGGGTTTGGGAGATAGGTTAACCTGGTGATGGATATTAAGGAAGGCACATATTGCATGGAACACTGGGTGTTATACATAAGTGTTTTTGAGCCATATTGCCCACATCCATTAAAAGACAAGAATAATATATTCTATTTGACATGTTATTAAAGATAAATTTATTTTAAATGAACCTAAGATGCAATTTTAGCAAGTTTTGGGGAGATAAATCACAGTTTTTCAGGCAGTTACAGGAAGAGAACAATCTGGATAACAGCAAAGGTGTGTACAAACTAATGACAGTTAAGACAACATGGTATTCATGTAATACAGCAGATGCACTGTTAATATTTATCTTCAGCTCCATCCTAGCTCCTTCTTTCCTGCTCTAGGAAACAAGACTAAATGGTTTAGGAGGGAATCTGAAATATCTGTCCCTCCATTCTTTTTACGTTATACCCCACCACTCATGTCATTCATGCAGTCAAAACTGAAGGGCAACTGACAAAGAAAAGCATCACAGAAAAAATTATTCTTCTCTCTGTGTCTCAATTTACTCATTTTAAAATCCATATAAAGTTTTATTTTTAAGATTTTATTTATTTTACAGAGAGAAACACAGCCAAAGAGGGAACACAAGCAGGGAGAGTGAGAGAGGGAGAAGCAGGCTTCCCGCCCGCCGAGCAGGGAAACCGATGTGGGACTCAATCCCGGGTCTCCGGGATCATGACCTGAGTGGAAGGCAGTTGCTTAACCAACTGAGCCACCCAGGTGCCCCAAAAAAATCCATATAAAGTTTTAAACATTCCTGAGATATAAACTATTGTCAGTTGTCAGTTCATTCTCCCTCCATTCTACTCTGCTGTCAAAGTAGGAGGCATTTTACAGGAAACAACCAAAGCCAGACATCAGGGACATTTGCAAAAACTAGCCCTTTTTAAATTTTGTACATTTTCTAGATTAGTGTAATTCCAAATAATAACAGAAACAAAAATATTCTAATCTAGACATAGATATAGATGTAGATCTATAGATATATAGATATAGATGCAGGTATATGTATAGATAGATGATAGATAGATAAATGATAGATGATAGATAAAGTTTGTGTATATACATACATATATACTCTATCACTTACATGAAAGGTAAAAGCAAACAAAGTAGCTTAGAAAATGATGCCAAAATAATACAATAAAAGTGAAAGAAAGCAGAGAGATAACCAAGAATAATCATAACCTTAGCCATTAGATGATATACATATAAATAGTTTGCTACTTTATACATTAATTCTGTTAAATAAAAGCTTAAAATACCCCCAGAACAGTGTATATAAGTCATAGTGAATTCACACAAGAAAAACATGTACTAATTATATAAAGTTACATGTTCTTGAAGGAGAAAAAAGGGTAAATAAAAGTAATAAATGTGTAGCCAAAATGGCTTCTCCATGTATCTGATAATTTATGCAAAAATATATATAGAAAGGATAAACCAAAACTAATGGGACTCATTCTTTACCAGATCCATATTAGGAATAGGACAAAGAGAGAAAGGAATATAGGGCAAGAGGATGACAGGGCTCTGAGTATACATCATTTCACAGTTTCACATGGTTTTGGAACCATGTTAAAGTTTCACATACTGAAAGAAGGGAAGAGAGGGAGGGAGGGAGAGAGCGAGGGAAGGAGGGAGAAAAGAAAGAAAGAAAGGAAGGAAGGAAGAAGGAAAGAAGAATGAAAGAAAGAGAAAGGAAAAACAATAAAGATGGGGTAAATTTTAAAACAACATAAAAACATAAATAACTGAATCTAATTGAAATGAATAACCAGATTGTATTTGAAATGAATAACCACACTGCGGTGTCTGGGTGGCTCAGCTGGTTAAACAGCCAACTCTTAGGTCATAAACTCCGAGTCATGAGATGGAGCCCTTTGTTTGGTTCTGCACTTGGCATGGACCCTGCTTGGTATTCTCTTTCTCCTTCTCCCTCTGCATTTCTCTCTCTTTCTCTGTCTAAAAAAAAAAAAAAAAAAAAAAAAAAAAAAAAAAAAAAAAAAAAAAAAAAAAAAGGAGAGAGAAAAAACATAAAAGCATAAAAGACTCAACTACAAAGTACAAACTGAGGGCTACTGGAGGAGAGGTGGGTGTACAGATGAGGTAATTGGGTGATGGGCATTAAGGAGGACACTTGATGTAATGAGCACTGGGTGTTGTATATAACTGATGAATCACAGAGTTCTACCCCTGAAATTAATAATACACTATATGTTAACTAACCTGAATTTGAATACTTTCCAAATCACAGATATTCTAATATTAATATATTAAAGAAAAATGAATAATGACATTATAAAAATAAAAAAAGAAAGAAAGAAAAGTGATTACGTTTTTTGACCCAGTATTTTGACATTATATATCCTCAGGTTAAAGGCAAAAAATTGCAAATGAGCATTAAACTCTTGTTATTGGAGGTGTTTTTCTCAGTGGTATGTATAAGCAATTATGAAACTACCTTAGGCATAGTCAGGACTCAGGAAATAATAACTACCTCGCATTAAGTATAGTTTAGGTTTCTTACTGCTGGAGAAAAAGTGACTGGAAGAGAGAACATAAGAATGAATTATGTGATGGTGAATTGGAATTGGAGGTACCAAAACAGACATATATTATTTTTTATTGAAGTAAAGTTGACATACAATATTATGTTAGTTTCAGGTATACAATATAGTAATTCGGAAATTATATACAATACAAAATGCTTACTACAGTGAGTGTAGTTAAAATCTGTCACCATATAAAATTATTACGCTTTTATTGACTATATTCCCCATGCTGTACTTTTCATCCCTGTGACTTAATTATTTTATAACTGAAGTTATTTTAAATTTAGACAGATATATAGATATATAGACAGATGCATATAAATGTGCACATGTGTGTGTTTACTTATATACCCTATCTCTGTTTGTTGAGAGAAACTGTGAACAGGCACAATGTAATAACAATGAGCACTACACGCATAAAATCATCATTTCTAATCTAAAATCTCTACTAAAATAATTAATTAAAAACAAAAGCAAGGCTTTTAGAGAAATAACTAATTCTAGAACTGAGGTTGAAAGAGTATGATTCTGGATCATCCTATGGGGAAAAAAGGGGGGTCTTTAAAGAATTACAAAGATGTATCTAAAAGAATCAGGAGCTAGAATGAAGAAGCTTCCACTGGCCAAATATGTGACAGGTTGAACATCCCAAATAAGGGATTGTAATCCATGGAATAAAATAAGACTGTAAGAGCAAAAAAGGATGTAAACAAATGAATAAATAAATTAAAGAGAAGGGAAAGCTCTCTCTCTCTCTCTCTCTCTCTCTCTCTCTCTCTCTCTCTGGTATTAGAATGCTAACTGATAATTGAGGAAGAATAATGGAGTTAGAAAATGACCAATTAGCAACCACCATAGTAATAATTGATTCCAATGTACATTTCACTGGCTGCTAACACTAGTGAATTAGCATTAGAGCAGTAACAGGATATTGAGAGTCTCAAAGGATCTCCTCATAAGGTATGCATTATTCTTAAAAAAGAAAATATAAAGTTACAATGGAGAAATATAATAGATACCACATTAAGTGACCAATGTTAATTTCAACAGAAATTACATGAATCAATACAATGTTCCTGCTATTACAATGCACTGGGGGAAAAAACACTTATGTGGTGTTTCTGACAGAAATGTAAAATCAACAGTTAATCATTATAAACATCAAACAAAAAATAAGTGCCATGCACTCTTAAAAAATGTCAATGTCATAAGTAACAATAAGAACAATTCTATATTGAAGAAGGCTAAAAATATATATTGACTAATTACTAATTACTAAGTACATGTATGATCAGATTAGATCTTAAACAGGGATAAAAATGTACACACAACCACATACATACACATGATTATAAATATGTGTGTATATATAGTGAGATAACATCATAAAGCAAATGTAGTAAAACGTTAATTGCAGAATCTCGATAAAGTGCATAGGTTTGTTCTTTTATATGATTCTTAGAAATTTTCTCTAAGTCATATTATTTGAAAAGTTAAATCCTGAGACTTGCTGAATTCCTGAATCAGGTCTACCAATTTTTTTTAAAGATTTTATTTATTTATCTGACAGAGAGAAACACAGCCAGAAAAGGAACATAAGCGGGCAGAGTGAGAGAGGGAGAAGTAGACTTCCTGCCGAGCAGGGAGCCGATGCAGGTCTCAATGCGGGGCTCGATGCGGGGCTTGATGAGGGGCTTGATAAAGGGACTCCAGGATCACGACCAGAGCCAAGGCAGCTGCTTAACAAACTGAGCCACCCAGGTGCCCTACAGGTCCACCAATTTTTTGGTGTTATATATACACCTGTGTGTGTACGTAAGTATGTGTCTTTTTTATCCATTCATCAGGCTATGGACATTTAGGTTCTTTCCAAAATATGGCTATTGCTGATAATACTGTTATAAACATCAGGTTCATGTATTCCTTCAAATCGGTATTTCTGTATCCTTTGTGTAAACACCTAGTAGTTTAATTGCTGGATCATGTGGTAGAGTTCTATTTTGAACTTTTTGAAGAACCTCCACTCTGTTTTGCAGAGTGGTTGTACCAGTTTGGATTCAAACCAACATCACACACACACACACACACACACACACACACACACACACACACAGAATAGCCAGCAAAAACAATGAAATCTTGCCATGTGCGATGGCATGGTTGGAACTAGAAGGTATTATGCTAGGCAAAATAATCAGAAAAAAACAAATACCTTATGATTTCACTCATATGTGCAATTTAAGAAACAAAACAAATGAACAGAGCCAAAGAGAGAGAGAGAGAGGCAAATCAAGTAACTGACTCTCAACTATAGAGAAGAAACTGATGGTTGTGGGAGGGAAGGTGGGTGGGGAGGCATGGGTTAAATAGGTGGTGGGGATTAAGGCGTGCATCTGTGATGAGCACTGTGTGTTGTATGGAAGTCTTGAACTGCTATACTGTACACTTTAATATTACAGTGGATAGAAAAACTAGAATTTAAATAGAGCAACTAAAATTTCATTTTATTTTTATTTTTTCTACAGATTTATTCATTTATTTGAAAGATAGCACATTGGGGGTGGGGAAAGGCAGAGGGACAGAATCTCAAGCAGATTCAAACCTGAGCACAGAGCCTAATGCAGGGCTTGATTCCACAACCCTGACATCATGACCTGAAGGGAAATCAAGAGTCAGACACTTAACCAATTGAGCCACCCATGTGCCCCAGGTCAACTAACATTTTAAAATAAAATGATAGCTGAAAGAGAAATTAAGGAATCAATCCATTTATAATTGACTAAAAACAGTAAGATATTTAGGTTAAATCTAACCAAAAAGGTGAAAGACCTTTACTCTGTAAACTAAAACACTGATGAAAGAAAGTAAAGGTGACACAAAGAAATGGAAAAACATTCCATACTGATGGAGTGAAGGAACAAATACTGGTGCATGAGGCGTAACCTGGAGGACAGTAGGAGAAGGAAAGTAAATGGGAAGTAGGGTAATCCAGGGCGAGAAACGAAACAACAGAGACTTTGGACACAGAAACAAACTGAGGGACTTGGAGGGAGGGGGATGGAGGGATGGGAGAGCCTGGTGGTGGGTACTGGGGGCATCTATTGTGTGGAGCACTGG